>JAMFLO010000104.1:0-92675 GCA_027475765.1 Paralagenidium karlingii | reverse complement strand
GTCGGTGCTGGCGACGGTGTTGGTGTGGAGGATCACGGCGACGGCTGCGGTGGCGAGGATGGTGGCGGTGTCCTTCATGGTGATGGTGTTTGTTGTTTGATTCTCTACTCAAACGAAATTGGGATGTAGGAATGTGAATGCAAGGTTTGTTGTATTCTGAAAGCTTGTCCACTAAATTGCTCGCTCGGAGGCAGCTTGCCAGTACATCACGAACGCGACAAACACGGTCAAGGCCGTGTAAAACAATCCCACAAAACTGAAGTCCAGGCCGTCCCATATGGAAATGGGATCGTCATCGTTGAAATCAATGCCGGGATGACTGGAGTTTTTTGAGCCAGCGTGTTGATCGCACGTCGCACGACAGGCTCCACACGGACACTGACGCACGATTGGCAGTTTTTGTGACTTTCGCGGCGTGATGGATGGAAGCCATCGTGCTTGGGCCGGCAGTTTGGTGGTATACTCGTCTACCTCGGAGTAATTCGAGCACGCAAAGACATGATGGGACAGCATCGACTTGTTATTCTCGCCTGTGGCACCAACAACAGAGGCTTCAGCTCGATTTTCCCGGCAAATATCAAAGCAGTCGTCGTCTATGACGCAAGACTCACCGAAATTCAGGTGCAAGTACTGGCCATGGCCAATCGCGGCCGTTTGCATCTGAAACTTGAAAAACCCCAAAGAAGACTTCATGGCTTCCATACTGGAAGCCGTCGGGGTGTTTTTGCACGAGTCAAACAGACCACAAGTCGTATCTTTTTGCATGAACACATCCAGTTCCAGCACTTTGACTTTGGTGGTGGGGTCCGAGCCCATGGGGTCCACGCGGTCATTGGTCGATGGGAAAGGTCGATCCATTTGCAAAAACTTGTGTTGCCGCGGCGAACAAGTGATGTGGCACCAAAAGTTCATTAAATTGGCGGCACAGGCGTCGCATCCGCCGTTTTCATTGTGGCCAAATGCCGACCCCAACAGCAAAAAGTTCTCCGCCAGCAAATGGTTTTGTTGCCACGAACAGCACGAAGCGTCGGTGAATTCGGGGCATTGGATGGCCGTTTCATTGCAATGGGCACCGGCCGTGAAGCCATCTTGCTTGCAGACGCACTTGTGGGCAACACAGTTGCCACGGTCAAAGCAGTCGGCGTCTTGGTCACACGGTCCGCCTCCTGTAGCTGCATGGTTGTTCAGTCGCATGCATAGACACACCGCAGCAGCGTCATTCGGTCAACCGCCATCGAACCTACCATTCGGCCATCCGGCTCCTCGCATCTACGCGCAAGCACCCAAACAGCAGAGGATCAGTCCCGCTGGCACAAGATGGCATTTTGGATCGGTATCTTACTGGTTTGGGGGGCACTGGCTGCGGAAACGCTTCGGGAATACAAGCGGTCTCGTCGTTCTGATCCGAAGGAATGCATCTCTGAGTTATCACACACGAGGCCTTCACTGCGCGTTGCCATGGAACCAGCGCCACCACGCCAAAGAGCAGCCACCATTTAAGAAGCTTGGCACCCATGCTTTGGTCTTCTTCCACAGTCTGATGCTGATTCTGATTCTGATCCTGATCCTGGGAATACACACCACAGAAAAGTTGCGCGAAGGTGGACTGAACGTTGGAACAACCTTTGCAGCGCTTCTGTTTCTCTGACCAGTTGATTGGCATCACTTGACTTGAGTAAAGGATGCTGCAACGAGTTCAACATGTGGCGACCAGAGGTCTGCGCCAATGCACTGCTGGCGCGGGTCGCTCTTCGATGAGATGGCAAAACGCAGCTCCATTGCAACTGCTTTATCGCACCAAAAAGACGTCGTCGGCTGCTTCGAGCAAAGTGGCAGGTACGCAAAGAGATGCTCTTTCAAAGTGTATGATGAGATCCGATGGCAAACCACCTGACTGGGCGCGGGCGCCACCTGACTCACCCAACAGACAAATCGCAGGCGCTGTCGATGGCCATTCGACAAATTGAGAGTAGCTTTGGCAAAGGATCGGTCATGCAATTGGGATCCACGTGAGTCTTTGTTCATGAGGTTGGCTGTACACGACCCTTGGGGAACTAGCCAAGCTATGGAGGACTGAGAATGCAATGGTGGCCCAGCAAGATTGCGGAACGCGTCGAAGTGATCTCTTCCGGATCGTTGGCACTGGATGTGGCCCTGGGCACGGGCGGATTACCCAAAGGGTGCGTTTTGGCGTTGAACTTGTTGGTTGATGCGCAAAGAAATGGCCCGTTGACGCTGCCGAGGTTGGCATGGTATGTGTAGTCGTATTGTGGAGATTTATGGCCCCGAGAGCTCTGGCAAGACGACACTGGCCTTGAGTTGCATTGCCCAAGCGCAGAAACAAAAAGGTGTTTGTGCGTTCATCGATGCCGAACACGCCATTGACGCCCATTACGCCAAGGGCCTGGGTGTCAACATTGATGAACTCTACATTTCTCAACCGGACTGTGGCGAAGAAGCGCTTGAGATCGCCGATACTTTGATCCGGTCGGGTGCAGTTGATGTGGTGGTCGTGGATTCTGTCGCCGCGTTGGTGCCACGCGCTGAACTGGAAGGCGAAATGGGCGACCAGCAAA
Source organism: Paralagenidium karlingii (assembly GCA_027475765.1). Classification (NCBI taxonomy): domain Eukaryota; phylum Oomycota; class Peronosporomycetes; genus Paralagenidium; species Paralagenidium karlingii. The sequence goes on along the minus strand of JAMFLO010000104.1, from coordinate 90,099 downwards.
TCGCGCTTCAGGCTCGTTTGATGAGCCAGGCGTTGCGGAAATTGACTGGATCGCTGGCCAAATCCAACTGCATGTTGATCTTCCTCAACCAGATTCGTCAAAAAGTCGGCGTCATTTTTGGTTCCCCAGAAGTCACTTCGGGCGGCACGGCGCTTCGATTTTACGCTTCAGTGAGATTGGATATTCGACGTAAAACCCAAATCAAAGAAGGTGACAAGATCGTCGGCAACGAAATGCAAGTCAAAGTGGCCAAAAACAAACTTGCGGCGCCGTTCCGAACCGCGTACTTTGACATGCTGTTCGGGTCGGGCATTGATCGCTACAGCGAGCTGGTAAAGACGCGAAGGGGCACCAAGGAGAGAACGATCAGGTGTTGACGTGGTTCTTTGTTGTGCGCTTTTAGCTGGAACTTGGTGTGCAGATGAAAATCCTCAAGCGTTCCGGGTCGTGGTACAATCTGGTTGAAACGGAGGGTACGTGGTGCTTTTCGAATCGACGGTCGGGATGGCTGGATGTGGCTGAGACTCGTGCCATGTCGGCAATGAACAGAACCCATTGGACAGGGCAAAGCCAAAGCCAAAGACTTTTTGCGTGAACACCCAGAGATTTGCGCCAGAATCGAAGACAAGATCCGCGCCAGTCTCTTCGAAGAACCCACCAGCGAAGATGCCGGTGCCGTAGGGTCTACAAGTGAAGTCATCGATGAACAAAGCGACGAAGAAGCTACCAGTGGAGAATCCGAGCGAGAAGTTCTGAGCGACGATCGCTCTGAAGACAGGGAAAGTGCCAGCAACAGTGTGAAGGCAACCTCCGCGTCATAGATTCTTCGGGTGTTGTGTCAATTTGAAAGAAACTCGACAGCACGCTTTGCATTAACAATTCGTGTCTTGACTTCAGTTTACGCCTTGACTGCATATTCATTGAAATCAGGCGCTTCTGTTCAACTACGTGGCCCAACAGGGCTGCTTGTAGGAAAGCACATAGAGCATATCGTTGCCACTTAGCACATCGTCTGGATCCGGGTTCACATACACAAAGCCAAACGGAATACTGCGCAATTGGTCGTCTTGTTCGATGCGCGCAGCATAGCGGGTTGTTGCTTCGGGGCGGCATCGATACAACCCCAGTGTCACGATCCCATCAGACGACAATAAGTAGTGAAACACATAGGAAAACGTCTTGCCGACAAAGTCCAGTGGCGTCTCCACGGCGAACAACGAACTGCGTTTGACGCCATTGTGTTGTGGCGAAAACAAGGACGACACCACGGACGACGCTGGTGAAGCGGCAGTCTCACTCTGACTGGATGGTGAAAACGGTGCCGGTGCGGTCAAATAATCCACCTGGAGTAACAACGCTACGTCTCAGAAAAGCTTCGCGCTGGAAGGACAACACACACTCACATCTTTCCAGGTCGCGAAGATGAGTTCTCGCATGATATTCTTGATCATCGAGTTAAAGTACTGATTGATCATCAACGAATCGCAAAGAGAGGTGCTGTAAGTCAGCCCCGAAGCAAACGCAGGCGACATAAAGAAATTGCGCGCGAGTTCAAGCGAGGAATCGTTGGCAAACATCGGCATCTCTTCATCCACTTCGTTGAGAAACCAGCCACTCGCTAACAAATTCTGTGCAATGAAATGCACATTTGTTCTGATAACGACCAAGACGCAAGAGCCTGTCAGGATCACTCAACCAAGCAAATCCAGTATATGCAAACAGTACAAACCTATTGATGAGCTCGGTGATGACGCGAGGTGCACGAGCTGGACCGAGATGGGTCGTGATGGCCTTGTGCAACGCAATACAAGGCGCATCGGCGAGAAGCTCCGAGGTTGACGAATCCGTGACTTCCCCTTCTCCCGACATGATCACCACTTTGTGAGCAGTCTCGACTGCAGCTCTCTGGTGTACACTGCGATGGAAAACATCGCCAGTGATGAAATAAACCTGACGGAAATGCAGCATTCGTTCAAACGTCTCAGTCTCTGGTAAAGTAGAAGACACAAATATAATGGCACGATGGGTCTTGATCGCTTTGACTCGCAAAGGACCAATGAAATACTCCATATGGTCTGGAAAAGTGCTGGCCAGGATGAAGACAACAATCGGTGCAACGGATAGATTGAGTTCTGCAACGCTTTCAATGACTAGGTTTTCGACTCGCATCTTGGTGGTACAATTGCCAGTAGGATCGCTTTGCCAGTCAATTTGCCAGTCAACCAGTTTCGAACGCCGACGATAATGACCTGAAGAACGTTGAGGAGCTAGTCGAGGTTGAAGCGACGGGAGTCCTTGCAAAGCACCCTGATTGTTCACTTGTTCGCTAGTTCCCGTCTGCAAAAGCGTCGATGATGTCGTTGCCACGTTTTCTCCTAAGGATTGGCGTCCGAGGATCTCTTCAAAGATTCCTTCTTTTGGCTTACTCAAGAGCGTCACTGCATCGGCTTCTCTTCGATCTTTGGCAATCACAAAAGCTGTTTCACTGCCTTGGCAAGTGTACGAGTCACCAGGGTTCAACAGAATCCTGCGTTTCCCTCCAAGCATTTGACCCGCCGCGACAGGGGCCGTATGGTTGGGTTCACCTACCACTGCAAAGAGAATTACACCGGCACACTGGGAGTACACCAGGCTTGCAACTTCGGCAAAAGTGAGGCCGTAAATCGCACTCGCCCCAGGTAGCTCCACCGAGTACAACTCATGATTGGCTCCATTAATGTATCGAGACTGCCAGTTGTCTTGATTGCTGAAGCTATCACTGGAACTGGTGGTCAGGTTGTACAAAAATGTCGAGAACCCTGGGCATACACAGTTTTGACCCAGCAAGCAATGCATCACCTCTGAGAAATACAAGGCACTAGACACATTGAGGTTCTCAAGAAGATAGCGATTGCTGGACAAGTGCATCTGAACATAGATCTTGGCATTTGGAGCAAATCGTCTTGCAGCCATGACGCGCAACAGTGAACGTTGATCAGATTCCATCAAATCTTCTTGGTTGCAACGGCGAGCCAGAATGAAAATGGCATCCGCTTTACCACAGGCGGCTCGCTCTGCGTCATCGGCATCTAGAATTGTGCCTTGGATGAATTTCGTGCGCTTCTCAAAGAACGGATCTCTCAACAGAGTCACGAGCGTGGTTGATGGCTCTTCATCAGCGAGAATCACCACATTGATATCCACAATGTCATGGTCGTCGTGAAAAATCTCACGAAAGAAATGGTCAATTCGACTGGGTGTGAGATCGCCGCACACGACAATATGCTTGACACGGCCCGAAGGTTTGAACTGCGTCAGTTCATAAGGCGTGTACTGTTTGGATATATCCACAACTTTCGAGATCTGATACGGGACGATGATCACCAAGACAATCACGAGGATGCCGACAAACAACTTGGACAGCACATTGTCAGCTGGTGGTGTGCCAATGGTGACAAACACGAGAATGGAATTAAACACCGAGTTGAAAAACGTCCAGTCATCCGTCGAGTTGTGGGCTCCATCCGAAGTCTCAGTGATCTGAATAATCCCAGCTGCGACACAGATCACCGTCAAGATTTGTGTGTAGGAGAGCACGCCAAACTGTGACATTGGAGTCATGTACGAATGACACCGATTCAAAACTGCTTCTACCTGTGAAAACCATCAAATCACCGGTAGCGCAAGTATTCAGCGAATGATCATAGCAGCTCGAACAGACGTGAAGATCCTTTCGCTTACTTCAAGGTACCACTTGACGATGCGAAAAGGATACAAGAAGCGCCAGTTGTTCGCTCCATACCAGAGAGTGCTACCAGAAGTAGTGACCAAAAGGGCACGACAAGCAGTGAGTCAATAAACCACAAGTGAGCACAAAGGCATGATTTCACTCGCTTGTGCAGTTTCGACTTACTGGTACTGGAGAAAGAACGAGACAGGTAGAACAGGGACTATTACCAACACGCTGACGATTCCGCGCACCGAAAACACATAATCCCATCGGTGATCCGACAGATAAATCCCTCGAAACAGATAATCCACGAGCATGATCGATGCACAGACGATTTCCGACACCCATAAGTGCCATGGAAGCTAAGTCACGAGCGCAAACACCATGACGGAACAATCGACGAGTCAGATCGTTCACCCCCTGATGCTAATGCATGACAGCATCGTCCACAGTCGACAAACCTCACCGTAACAGACGGCAAATACGTGTTCTCAATGTAGGAAGCCACAAACACCGTCGCGATCACTACCATGGCCACATCCAAGCCAATACCAAACGCGCTGTGATCCAGAAAGCGACTGATGCGATCGCGACCCCTGAAGATCCGTCCACTCAACGATCCGGAATCGCTCACCAGCTCTGCACTCAAATACTCTGTGACACAAACACACGCATCGGAGTGAGAGAAAAGCCCAAAAGACACTTGTTGGTGCCATTGATGCTGCTGCTTTGAATATTACCATAATTCTTTTGAGCTTCATGACCATGGTTGACAGTCTGGGCCAGCACAATGGTCTGATGCATCGTCTGATGCAACGTGCTTCCGCCTCCCTAAGTCGTTCATGAACAGATGATGTCATACATACAACAAACCATATATTCTTCCACCATGAGTCCAACGCTGTAGTGACAACCCATGCAACGCGAGCCATGGGGGAATGCCATGCTTCAAGCCGAAAACAAATGCCTGCTGGCATGAGACACATGTGTCGCTTCCAAGCAAAACCACACCAGCAGTCCATGGGAAGTCCCATAGGGCCAGTCGCCTTTTGCCGACCCAAACTGGCTGTCTGCAGTCATTCCCCCGGCCATCGGAGCCATCGCCACCAGCCCGGCATTTCCTTTCCTCGAGTCTCTGTTCTCCAGTGTTGCAAGCTTACCGGGACATGGAGCGTGCCATAATTCCGGTTGTGTGCTGGCGAGGGATGCGGATGTGCATGGTCCGCCATGGGAACGTCGTGTCTTTTCGCCACGGCAACAACCAGCAACCCAGATGTGTAGAATCAAACAGAAAAGCCGCTGCCGCCAAAGAAGAAGCCCAAGAAAAGAGCCGTCGTCCTCCTCAAGGAAGAAAGCAAGCACCACCAACAGCCACGTTCCTGTCAAACCCTCGACCACCACTCTGACCCACCGATTCGCCGGAATCGGCAGATTCGATCGCCCCCAAAAGCCCAAAAGCCCCTTTCCCCCCCACCCCCCCCAAGGAAAAAAAGGAAAGAAGAGCAGAAGGGAAAGACGGAGGCTCTTGCACTCTCGGGATCTCGCTGTCTTTGTCGCAGATTACCGAGGTGGCACAGTTACACTGACGATTTTGTTCGTGCAGGCTCAAGAGAAAAGATTCCTCCCCCCCTTTCCTTTCCCATACGTAGTCCAAGCGTAACCGAATGGAAAGAATCCCACTATCGAACGCTTGGATCCCGCCGAATCCTGGACGCAACAGCTTTTTTGCGCAAACCAACGCCAAAGATGACCACGTTGACACTTGCGCGCCTGTGATTGGAGCAAACCCACCATGTGCAAGCCCCTACCGCCGCGTAAACAGTATCGCTAGCTCATGGAGCGGCTTGAACATTCGGAGCATTTGTGCAGTGCCTTTGTGTGCTTGCTTTGCATGGGTAGGCACCACCGCCCATCAGCTTTCTGTGCAGACAGATGCCCCACGGCCATTGTGTGGAGCTTTGGAGCCAAACAGCGCAGTAACCATGGTGGTGACCTTTTCTACCGTAGTGGCAGGCCAGTCGGCAGGGGAACCCATGGTCCGCCAGTGTACACTAGTGAGCACACTGGCGTGAGACAAGTTGGCGCAATGCATTACGGAGGTGTCCTGCATCTTGAATGGAAAAGAATCGGTCCAATGGCAAGCCAGACAAGAAAAAAAAAGAATGCAACTTGATCTGATGATGCCAGAGCGTAGGTTTCCCTGTTTCTGATTCCATGTAATGGCTCACCATGTGCATGTCGTGCTTGATTGGCAGCTGAAAGATGGGCGCAAAACGTGACCGAAGGACCCATTTTGGTTCCTACCAGCTGTTTGCCACATGAAAAAGCAAACTACAAGCTGCGTTTTGCTTCTCTTCTGGGCCAGCTGGGTGATTAAATCCAGGGCGTCTCTTGTACATTGAGTACATCAGTCAGGATAGGGATCCGCCCTGTCTAACGCACAAAAAGCTGCCACCAGCTCATGCGCTCACGCACACACACACATGATCTGAAAAAAAGTCCAACCACCTATTCCTTCGCCTTGGCCATCATGCTCTTGCGCCCATCAATCAAGTTGCAAGCGCCTTTGACTGAGAAATTGTATACACTCCACTGCATCCATTCCTCCCATTCCATCACAGAATCAAACCAGCTGGCTACTGCCAAGTCTGTGGGTGACGCCAATAGGACACATCATTGGTGCCGCGTTTCTACTCGAGATGCAACACTACGCGAAGAGAAAGGAACCCTTTTCTTCCATCTGCCCAGGACCACTCTTTGTGCTGGTGCTTTTTTTTCCTCTTGGTGTCTGGAGGAAAAAGATGGAATGGTGATGAAAGGGGTCCACCTGCAAGCTCCGCACCAGATTCCTGTGCCAGCAAAGCTCCTAGCGCCACGCTCCACCAGAGAACCTGGTGCCTACCACTGCGCTGCATGCAACCCCCACATGCCAGTCACCACATCCCGGTGAAGTGCTCCAGACAGTCAAACCAGATGGGGCCGATGTGGTGCAGTAACGGTACCGGTTTCCACGTGGGTTCACGGGCGTTCCCCCCCCCTTCTTCTCCCTGGTTGCTCGCTGGTGGGGGGGGGGTGCGTACGGAATGGCTGGGATGGATGGTATTCTATCTTTTTCCTATCCAGGTGCTAGCGAGTGCAAGCAAAGAGCTCAACCAAACAAAATCCTCAAAGAGACGGCCCCTCCGCAGAGGTCTGCACCATCTCCTTCTTCTTCTTCTTGGTGTTGTCGTCCATAAAAGACCAAGCGAAGAAGACAAAACAAAACGCGCTGCCGACCCCGCACTTCCCTCCCCCTTTGGGATCAGTCGCAGCAACTGCTTGGTTGGGTTTAGCTCACTCTTGTGTCTGTCTGCCGGTGGTGGTGGTGGTGGTGGTGTGCTTGTTGTGTGCTTGGGTTTGCCCCCTGGGTTGGCTTGGTTCGCTTCCCTCTCCCGTGTGGCTTTGACGCCTGGCCCCCCCCCCCCCGTCCAAGTTCAGAGCAGTCCAGTTTTGGTCCGTTGGTTTCAGTCCCCCGTCGCCTTGTGTCATCTCCGCGTGAGTCCTTGGCTTTCCCCAACCTGCTGGTGGCGGAGTTGCTTTTGGATTGTGGTGTGGGTGTGGCTTGTGGTTGGTGAAAGAGCTTTAGGGCGCTTCCCCCTGCTCGGTCTATCCATGCCTTTCTGCTCTTCAACGGCTGGTGGAGGCGTTCTCTTTGTGGGCACCTTTGCGGGCATCTTTGGTAGTGTTTTGATTGTGCCGACCGTTCCCGCGCAACCAGCAAATGCGGAAGCAGCCAACACTCCGATTCCCGCTGGCGGCGCTTCCGCGTCTGCCTCGACTTCTACGACTTCTTCGACGGATGGCGCCACTACTCGAAACACCGTGACGCGCGATACTTCCTGTATGCCCAACGAACCCGAAGCCGAACCCAAAGACTTTAGACTCAAAGCGCGAGCAGAACCCATGCCAGTACCAGTGCCAATGTCGATGCAAGCATCAACCTCTCTGTCTCGATGAGCAACACTGCTGGTCTGGGGTGATTGTTATTATTATTATGGTTGGATTTGACATGTTTGGCAATCCACGGGTGGAAGGTGACTTTTCTTTGTGAAAAATCCCGAGTTCACCGAGAGAGCGACCTGTTGGCGTGACTAGAGGAATGGATGTATGCGAGACCCGAGACGAATGGACGAATGGGAGGAACGGAACGAGTGGAACGAATTGATGATCGACGGATGAATGATGGGAAGGAAGGAAGGATGGATGGATGATGGGGTGAATGGATACCGCGTGACTACTCGAGTACTCGTGTGTCAAGGAGCGCATTAATCAGCCACGCAAAGCGCGGCACTCGCGCTCTGCCCAACCTCACTCCAAAGTCATCTGTAACCCACTAACACTCCTCAGTTTGAATCGAACACCATTCGCAACATCTATTCACCTCGCGGCATCCCCAACGCCCGAATATGTCGCTTTTTGCTTTCTTTAATTATTTTTTTTTGCTGCTATTTTGTTTGGAGGAATAATTTAAAATGCCTTGAAAGGACTTTGCTGTCAACAATTGCAATTGCCACTGGTCTTTTTTGAAGAAGTGCAGTGGTAGCAGCGTTGGTTGGTTGTGAATGATAAGGATTATGATAATAGAAAACACTGGTAATCAAGCAATAAACGATCTCTTCAAAACTGAAGTGGCCAGAATCTGGTGATGATTGTGTTCTTGGTTGGCAGGCTGAGAACAGACCCAGGTCTAGAAGAGCCGCAAATTGAATGCATTAGCGATTTCTTCTTCGTGTCCTGTGGGTCAACAAGCTCCATCTGATAGCGTTCGTATGTTTTCCTACTAGTCTTGTGCCCCGTTTTACTAACGACGATAGCGATGACGCTTGAAGTTGAAATACAAATGCAAAATACCGCGCTCAAACACACTCTTGAAGCCTCGTTTGTGGGAGTACTCCCACTCGCGGTTGACAATCTTGAACGCAATGTCGTGATAAGGAGGCCCTGCGTGGAAGCGCAGAATACAAAAGTCCGGATGGTTGGCTTTTTCCAGGAAGAACCGTGGTGCTTTGGTTTTGTCGATGAGATCCGGATAAAATAAGTTGAACTTGTAGCCCTGCACGACTTTGGGCGGTGGATTATCGTGATCGTAATGGGTTTGGTTGTATTTATTCCAGTCGTACCCGGTCTTGACGCGATTAAAGTAGCGAGGCTTGCGCGGTTGATACTTTTCGCTCCATTTCGTAGAAGATGAGTCCTCCACGTCGACTTCTTCAGCGGCTTCCATTCGCTCCTCGGAAGCTTCGAGACCCTTGGATTCTTCGAGTTGTTGCATTTCGCGGGCTTCGACGCTGTCATCGATGCCAGAAGGCAGGCCATCGTTGGGACTCTGTTCACGACGACGGCGATACTCGCTCTCTTTCTGGTCATCATGGGCCTGAATGCGGTCGGCCAATTTGTCTAGCATTTCTTCGTGCAGTTGCTTCAGCCGCGTGCGTGCTTCAAAGACTTCGATTTGTTGGGCGACTTCCTCCCAGTACTCCACGTCAACGCCTGAGGTTGTCGCGGCACTTTCAATCGTCTTCTCCACTTCGTACTTCAGATCCCGCAGCTGGGACAAAGTCTTCCCTTCAAGCATCGCTAGTATCTGCTTTTGAACAGAGGAGTGGATTGCATTGGCATCACGCATGGCACTCTCGTCCATTTCTTGTCCGTTGGCTTGTCGTTGCGAGGCGTGACGTTTGAACTGACGAATGCGATCACAGCAAATCAGCATCATGAGCTTCCAAAACTCTCCAGTCAAAGTCTCTCCACTGCCGCCGCGTTGCTCTTGTTGTTTGGCTTCCAACTCCTGGTACGCCTTGATATTTTCTTTCAACTCTTCCAGTTCGTACAACGCTAAGCGGTTCACGATTTCGTATGGTTCACGCTTTTCCACCAGCACTTGACGATCGAAGAACTCTTTTTCTTCTTCCTCATTCAACAAATCAGAGACCAATAGATAGTTTTTCGCCAGCAAGTCCACAGGTTTTTCGCGTTGTTCGGCGATACGCAGCTTGGAGCGCACTTTGGTCTGGTTCAGATGGAATTCTTCCTCTTTGGTCTGCCAGTCCTCATACTGTTCAGCATCGCGAAGTCGCATTTCTTCTTGTTTGAGTCTTTCCATTTCTTCTCGCTCGGCTTCGCGAGCATCTCGTCGTTCACGGGCCTTGCGGATCTCTTCAATGCGCTGTTCCTGCTGGCGTTTGAGCTCTTTGGCACTGGGCAGTTGTTTTTTGTTGTGTTCGAACTTTTTGCTCCAGACAAACGGCTGACTAAGATTGGAATCGCCAAACGGATTGGTATCGTTCGAATACCCAAAGGACGCCAGCATTTTCTCGGCGCGCTTTTTCTGTTTGCGGAGCTTTTTGCGGCGTTGAGCTTCGTCTTCGCTGCTGCTTGAAGCGTTGGACCCGCTGCTCACACTTGAAGAACTTCTCGACCGTCGACGATGCTGGCGATGGCGGCGTTTTCGCTTGGAAGACGAAGAAGAGCCGTTGGTTCGCGATCGCCGACGAGACTTGCGCTCGTGGGCCGAGTCACTACTGGCTGAGTCGCGATCGCTCCTACTGTCACTGCCGCTATCGTCGCTGGAACGTCTTCTTCTGCTACTTCTTCGACTGGTTGTTCTCATTCTTGATTGATTGCTGCTCTCGAGAGACCTGGAACGCCTTGATTTCCTGTGAGAACTCGAGTCTTGCACGGCGTCATCATCACTCGACTCATGCCGCCCCATTCTGTCGTTCTGGAAACCAAGCAAATAATGGCAAGGTATGGGGCTTGTAATCGAGATGTCCAGACTGGTACATGGTACCATGTCACCTATTGAGTTGCTCATGTGGTAATGTATAGTATTACACCACCAAGCGGTTTGAGAAGCAACTCAAGACGCTATATGCAACTTTAGTTGAAAGATATACACTGTGTACCATTCCACTAAAGGTGCATTTCACCGTCATGTCGCCATTTCTTTCACTGGACAAGCCGACAGGATTTGCTGATGGGTGGAGCTGCCATTGGTTTGGATACGCAGTATATGCGCTGGCTGGTTGGTTTCCTCAGCTTGTTCAGTGCATTGCTTACTTGTGCGCAGCCATGCTCTCAACACCTAAATGATTGGTGCAGTGCCGAGTCAACACTCTCCCCGTGTGCAACCACAAGAATGATGGTGTTAGAACAACGAGGTCTTTCTTTGCCGCGCCAAAACAGCATTGATGCACCCCATGGAAAGCGGATATGGCACGTTTGAAGGCGCAACGCCACCTCATCGCTGCAAGATCAGTCACAAGTCAGGGCCACCAGGAGACCGTTTCGTTTCGAGTCCGAAAGTTGCTGGCTGGCACGGGTGTTCTCTCTGCCCATTCGCTTCCTACTGGCGATCCATCGTGAGCACAAGACCATCACGTTGGACAATTTGTGGGAACTGGAACCCGAGCAAGAAAGCGCAGTCGCTAGAGAAAAGCTGTTTGCGTTGTATCAACAGAACGGCAAGCGCCTGTTTGGCACGATTTGGCGGATGCAGTGGCGCCGCTTTGTAGCCGGTGGCTTGCTGGCCGTGGTGGCGATTCCGTTTCGTCTGGCTCCGGCCGTGCTGGTTGTATCAGTTGTTAGCCTCATTGATGGTCTCGTACGACCCCAAAACGGTGCTGGGATATCTTGTGGCATTGCATGTAGCGACTTTTGCTCGCGACTTGCTGTGTTTTCATGCCGCCACGATTCTTTTGAACCTGTCCGTCTTCTTTCAGTTTGCCTGTCAGTCCCTGGTCTTCAAGCGCGCACTGGTTCATGGTGCAGGTACTAAAAAGAATGTAGAAGAAATCGCAAGGATTGATCGAAATGTCATGATCGGACGGTTCCACGGGGTGTGGCTCTCGGCCGTGGAGTTTGTCGCGCAGCTCTACGTGCTCAAGCAAATGATTATGATGCCGTGGCGAGCAATTCTGATGCTGATGGTTTGTATTTTGGGTTGTCTGGTGGTTTCTTCCGTGGTTGAGACGATTTTCAAGAGGCAAAACTATGAGTCGCGCGGTTGCGTGTACGAACGGCCAACGAGTGTTTCAGTAGCATTCAGAGTGTGAAACTGAATGGGTGGGGACGTCGATTTGAACAGAAGATCAATGATACCCGCGAACTCGAGAATCCTTCAGTCGTGCGGTTCATGACTTTATTGGCTGTTCGCCACAATCTTGTCAGCCGAACTGAAGACATTGTTGCGGGCGTCTTGTTCATGGTGATTTGCTACCAGTAAGATCTATTCAACCCCTCAGTTGCCTTCGCCATCATCATCATATCTCAGCAAATCTCGACAACTTTTATGCAATGGTATCTCGTGATTTGCGCTACTTTGAGTGGCTAAAACCAAAGAAATGGAAAAACACCTTGGAACTGACATCTCTAAGAAAAGAGAGACAGTGGTATATGCTCCTTGGTGGCCTTGTGGATATCTTTGGTGCACCATCCATTCTGCCAGTCGTAATTGTGACGGTGTTTTTCAAGAAGTTCCGTTTGATAGAGTTAGCCGTGATCATTCAATCATTGGAATCAAAAGCAGATGAAAATGCTGAATCTCGTGTCGGAAGTGGTTGAGGGTATCTCGGTGATTTTGGGGAAACTACCATGGCGCGTTTTGTTGAGAAGCATGCCAAGTACTTGGGGCGTTGCACATCAACTCAACATTGCACCAATAATGCTGGGGAGATCCGAATTTCTTCGATCTATGGTACTCCATGGTGCGCTGATGCTTGGACTGGCTGGATTACTCACCATCAAGCCCTCATCTCCTGCTATGGTTGGCATGGCGATAGTTTGTACACTGAATCTTCACTCGTGTGCGACTGAGACTCTGGGTACCACATACAACCTGTTGGCCACGCTTGTCACCATCAATAGATTGATGCGATTTAGCTCCACTCAGCCAGAGGAACGAATGAACTCAGTTACCACCGACAAGACATCAATGGATGGATACGAACCTGGAGGGCCGCGCAACAATGGGATGCGAATCACCACGGGAAAGATTACGTTTGATCGTGTGTGGTTTCGATACTCTGATGACAATGAAGAATCTCTCAGCCTTGCTTCTGAATACGCACTCAAAGATGTGTCATTCACAATCGAGGCTGGAGCAAAGACTGGAGTGGTGGGTCGAACAGGTTCTGGCAAGAGTTCGTTGGCCATGGCGCTCTTCCGAGTTCATGAACTCGTGCGGGGTCGTATTCTCGTGGATGGCTGTGGTGTGCGATCGTGTCGACGTGGGGCTCTTCGTCGTCAAATGAGAGCATAAATCTCCAGTCACCAATGTTTTACTGTTGTACAGTTCGTGAGTATCTAGACCTATTTAGCGAGTACACCGACAGCGATCTCTGGCGAGTGCTCCGTAAATCTGGGATATCATCATTGGTTGAGTCACTTCAAACCGAACTGCATGCAAACGGAGAAAACTGGAGTGTCGGTCAACATCAACTACTGTGCCTCGCTCGATCCTTTCTGCGACCATCCAGGATCGTCATCCTTGATGAACCGTTCTCGTCTATCGATTGCCAGAGCGACACAAGCTTGTCGAACGTGTTAGGCAGCGAGTTGAGTGCGTCGACGGTGTTGTTTGTGACGCATCGTGTGGATCAGGTGTTGAATTTATGTGAGAAGATTCTGGTGTTGCGGGATGGTGAAGTGGAAGACTTTGGCGGCGTGCAGATGTTGGTGGGTCGGAGTGACGGGGTGTTCTTTGAGTTGTTGGAGAACACGCTGTTGACGAGGTGAACAGAAGATCCCGCGCTCAGATATTGATTCTTCTAAACTCGGAAGAGTCTTCGCTCGAAGTGACATCGCGTGGTCTCTTCAAGCTGACTCTAGATGGCACCGATCGCCAACCAAGCACAGAAAGAAAGCGATAGAAGCAACACCTGCATGCCTCGACTCTATATACAACCCCGCCATAAGTTAACGGGAGTTTGAACGCCATCAACACCGAAGTTCCAGCGATCGGAAACCGGTTTTAGAATGCTTGCAGCGTTGTAGTGCCTAGATCCATGACCTTCATCCACCACCTTGCATCCCCCAACACGATCTTGCGCAACACTTCATCCCACAAGCAGAACAAGACTACACGCAATGACTCACACATCAAAAGAGTTCACCTAAAACTCCACAGTTACACACTAACATGCATCGCGAGCAACAGAGAATGGTTGTGGCTCTGGCGACAACTTCTCTCTTCCAGCCTTCCATGCTTGCACACTTGCCGCATCTCGTACTTGTTCCTATCCTATAATAGAAGAGAGGGTGAACGCGCACCAGAGGTCTTCCATTTCTTACATGATGCTGCAGAATATGGGAATTGGGAAGGGATTATCACTGTCACAAACCGTGCAAAAGTCAGAGCATGGGTGGGGGGGGGTCAAGACCAGAAATCGCCACAAAGCCTTTCCACTTACACGACCACCATGGTGGGTTGTTGGTGTAACATGATGCGGTTGTTGGCACCGCAGACCGTACATTTGAACACAGATCCATGCACGGCATTACGCACGGCGTGGGTGGTGGAGCACGCGCCGCAACTGTATGGCGTTGGTTGCGCCACCGGTTGCGCCATCACATAGGTTTCGCCATTGAATTGGGCCTGCAATTCTCTGGCTAGCGCTTCATCACGAGAGGTGTCATTGCTACTGGTGGTGGTAGCATTGGCCTGCTGCAGGTGACCCTGGTTGCGTCATCACAAAGCATTCTTTCGTCATGAAGTCTACCAAGAAAACCGCTTGCCTTTCGCAGCGCCGCCAGACTCACCTGTTGCTGTTGCTGTTGCTGTTGCTGTTGCTGTTGTTGGGATGGTTGCTGCGGACGCGACGGCCCGTTAAACGCGGACGGATACATGGACGACATCAGTTCTGCTGTGACTTTCTCTTCTGTCTTGTTGGGCAAATGGACACCAAAAAGCCAAACGCGGCTCACACTCGATTTGCTTTGGGGAAGACGTTCGTCAGCTGATTGTGGATTCGCTTCGTCAGTTGCGAAAGTGTGATAAGGCCACGAAGAACTGTATTGCGGGTAGGGCGTGGGACATTCTTTTGCAGGCACCTCCCAGAAAAATATTCTAGAAAATACCCCCATTGGTTGAAGAAGCAACTCGTGGTGCTTGGTGGAGCATTGGTTGCGGCTAGATTGGTAAAAATGAGATCTTAAGCTGCTTTCTCGAACACACACAAGAAGACAACGAATCAAGATGGAGACCATTTGTTGCTTCCTGCTCTTGGTTATTCCAACGGTGGCATATCTGCAAAGGCTTCTTCCAATTCTTTTTCCTGTTCTTTCTGCTGCAATTCACGATTCTTTTCTTCCATGCGCTTAAACATTTTGTCACGATACAACTTCTTCTCGTCTTCTTTGTATTTGGCGGCACATCGACTCAATTGAACCTAGCGAATCATCAAAATAACCCATGAATTACAGAAAGAGACATCGAATCAGATCATCAGCCTCAGGGAATCAGAAAGGCATTCAGTGGTTTGGTTCACCTTGAGCCGTTTCAGATCAGCCATGGCCTTGACCACGCCAGGATCATTGGGGGAATCCATCAGTTCTTGGGCTTTGACCAGGCTTTTCTCCGATTCTTTGGCAAAGTCAAACGCCTTTTCAATGATCCAAAACTCTTTTTGTTGCTCTTTGGCCAATTCCATGCGCAGCTTTTCATTGTAGACCAGGGCGCGACGGTAATGGCCCTTGGCGTTCGAGGCATCCAACAGAATGGCCTGGTCGCTGTCCCAAAGGGCGTCTTCGATCTTGTGGAGTTTGATCTTGCAAAGCGCGCGGTTCAAATATAACACATGCTACAATGTCATGGTGAGGTCATCAGGGACAATGATCTTCAAAGATGCAGTGCATGTCCAAGGCCAACTCACTTTGGCTCTGTTGATCTTTTGCTTGTCGGGCTCTGGCACCAAGTGCTCCCACTCGTCTTTGGCGTAAAAGATATGCACAAAACCCTGTACATGCCGTGCATCCATCAGCCAAATGCTCCGCCACGCACTGATTGCATGGTAGCCATACTCACCGAGTCGTAGTGCTTTTGAGCTGCTGCATAATCCTTTTTTGCGACACAAGCATTACCCAAATCCTTCTGTTCCATGGCATTCGCAATGCGTTCGTCCACCGTTGGTGGCGGGTTTTCCTCGAGCATTTTCTTGGTTTCTTCGTATTGCTGTTTACGCGTCTCGGCCAGTTCAGCTTGGGTTGGGAACCGAGGAAGCGGATCCTATCAATCGTAGAAGCAGAGGAGAGCATTGTGAACACTCCACGGTTCACCATTGATGCCTGGACACAATAACATACTCCAAATCGGATAAGCTCAATCTCGAAGTCTAGCGTTTCATTGGGTTCGACCTGAATTCATTCCCCACAAATAACAGTGGACACAGCATGTTGGTTAGTCTTCACGAGTTCGACACATTGCACGTGTTGACAACCGCACCTTTGGTGCGAAACCCTGTTGGCCATACGCATATTCAGGGGCAATGATAAACCGCGCAATCTCGCCCACTTGCATTGTCGCCACACCAATATCCCAGCCCTTAATAACTTTCTCTGCATGGACGGACACAAAACAAAAAAACAAAAGGTTCGAGATGAGATTGCTAAAGTATGTCGAATGCGATGTTGACCAACCTCGTCCCAGCTGGAACTCAAAATCATCATCCGTGCCGCCAACGTGTTTGCCATCGACCACGTCGCGTCTGCAAAGCCATCAACACCATCGTCAGATACTTGGACCATCGATTTTGCATGTACTCGAGCTAGTTCTCAGTCATTACGTTGTGTCAAAGATGGATCCATCCAATAGCCTGCCAATGTATTGAACTGCCTCATTGTTGAGTCGTCAGTGGGTTGATCCAAAATCAAGGAAACCAAGGACAGACTCACCAAACGTCGGACATCCTTCTTGGATTCGTTGATCGCCCGGTTGACCCTGTTTGATCACCTAGTCGTTTCACAAATGCACAAGTATCAGGACGAAGCCCTGACGCTACCACTTCGTTCACTTCCCAAGAGCATTCCTCTTGGCACATACTTTTTTCAAGACACCACCATCGGCCGCCGGCGAAATGTCTACAAAGCCTTCTTCTCGACAAAACTTGGAATTGTCAGGATCAAAAAAGCGCTGGGTGGTTCTGTTCATCCATCCCATCGTCGCCGTACCGATCCGACCGACAGACATGACCAACCGACCCAAAGAGCTTCATCAGCCACAACCACAACACCAGGAAGGAGTCCCATGAAGAATAGAGAAGATATACCGTGCACAATGCGCGCAAATGTGCTCTGGATTGGTGACCAGCCCCAGGCCAAAGCCCTGGCAGACAGTGCATCTTGGGAACTCGCTCGTCATATTCAGCTTGGCTGCTTTTGACTTCTAGAAACCCTGACGATGGAGTTGACATGCCCCGCAAGTTGACCGAACCGAACCGGATTGTGCTTGAACCGTGCACTTCCAGAGATTAGAAAGAGGCATATCACGTGCCTCAAACAAGGCAAAGTGCCCATTTTCATGCCATGTTCTCTTGTCCTGTTTGGGTATTTTGTGAAAAGCGACCTGAGATGCACCGGCAGAATACCTAATTGCACATGACCCTGATTCATATCCATTGTCATGCTGTCGATTGCGTCGCTTTTGGCGGCTTTTGGAGCGGCACCGCGGACTTGTGGTGCTCCACCGAGTCGAAATGCTGGTTTGACGTGTTCTTCTCGTAGGTTGAATTGGACAAAAAGAACTGAGTGTGTTGGTGTCTGGATGAATCCTTGCAGCGCCGTTGAGCAAGCGCAAGGCGAGCATGTCAGAAAAAGACCAAGCGCAAGAAGACAACAAAGCGCCCTCCAAACGTCACAAAGCCATCAAGATTGAAGATCAAACGATGAATCACTTGAATGAAGATCATCACGCTACGTCCACCAAGCAATCAAAGCCGAGCCAGAGTCCGATAGCCGCACCAATCCATGATGAGGCGACGCAATTGGTTTTGCACGTGTTTGCGTTTTTAGTCAACTCAGATGACTTGTACATCTTGACTCGTGTCTGCAAGCGATGGCGAGAGCTGACCAACAGCCAGGCGTTGTGTGGAGCCATGGCCAATATCATGGCTGATGGCTCGTTAAATCTTTTCAACTTTCGCAATCTTGGTATCAAGAACAAAGGCACGGAGGGAATCTGCTTCAAATGCTTTCAACGTTCAACAGGAAAGGTGCTTGCAATGAAGAGAGCTCGCGTTTTTCCAAAGGTGCGTTCGTTTTGTGCATGAAGAGCGGGTCTCTTTATCCACATGTTGACTCCGTGATGCTCAGGGTGAAGGCGTTCCGTACTATATGCTCCGTGAGCTTGCGGTGTTGAAGCGTGTCAAGCATGAGCATATTGCATCCTTAGAGCTCATTAGTTTGGCTCGTGACGAACTGCATGTCTTTTTTCCGTTTGTGGACAAGACTCTCCATGAAATCATCAACCCGACTGGTGATCCAGCTGGTGGACGAATTCTACCAGAGCGTGTGGTGCGTGTCAATTGGACAGTTGTGCCCTTTTCAATATTCTGGGTGAAAAGCTGACGTGATGTGTTGCGATTAGATCCGAAGGTTTCTGCACCAATTGCTGGACGCACTTGCATATTGCCATCGCAAGGGAGTGCTGCACCGCAATCTCAAACCAAAGCATCTTTTGATCAAGACAAACGATCCTTCTCGGCTTGATGATGCTGTTCTTCAAATCTCTGATTTTGCTTTGGTTCGCGCAACAGGAGTGCCTCGACGAACATACACAATGGAAGTCGTGACCCTTTGGTATCGACCTCCAGAGATCTTGATGGGAGTGCGGGGATACTCTTCTGCCGTGGACATTTGGTCTGTGGGGTGCATATTCGCGGAGATGGCGCAAGGAAAACCATTGTTTACTGGTATTGCAGAGATCGACCAGCTGTTCCAGATCTTCAGTAAACTGTCGACTCCGACCGCTGAGACTTGGCCCGAATTCACAACACTGCCGAATTATGACTTTGAGTTCCCGAACTGGAAGCGCCGACCATTGAAGCGACTGTTTCCGGGTCTGTCCGATTTGGGAATCGATTTGCTTAGCAAGCTGTTGATCTACAATCCCGACCAGCGTATTTCGGCAGAAGATGCACTTCGACATCCGTACTTCGATGAGCAGATTCCTCGTTTCAATGCGTTGGTGCCAAAGATTCCGATGGATTCAATGTTCTACGCGTTACATTACGATCCTGCTGTGAGGAACACCAAGCAGGTTCAACAGTTTCATGATTACTTGCGCTCAAAAGAACTGGAGACATTCAAGGAGATCAACTATTTGAGGTGAGCACCCCGCGTGGACGTATGTTGGTTAGTGTTGTATACTGACGGATCACCTGTTGTGCGATGGTGCAGTCGTCAGAAGACACTTCGCCCTGCACATCGGTCGATGCTCGTAGACTGGCTCATTGAAGTGGTGGATGTGTTCGAGATGTGTCTTCGCACTGCATTTCTCGCAGTGAACTACACCGATCGTTTTCTGGATTTGGTAATGGTGAAGAAGACGCGATTCCAGTTGCTTGGCGCTACTTGCTTGCATGTTGCTTCGAAATGTGAAGATGTATCGTACATTGGCGTGGAAGATCTGGCCATGTGTGCGGACAACGTTTATACTTCTTCGGAAGTTCTTCGAATGGAAGAGAAACTGCTCAACACTCTAGACTTTCATTTGTCAGTACCAACTGGTGAGTGATTATTCACAGATCAATAGGGTCAAGGGAGATTATGATTTCACTGACCTCTTGGCATGTGCTTGTGATAAAACAGCTCTGGACTTCTTGAGTATTTACGAAACGATGGTTCCACCGATTTCAAAGAAGACCTCAATGCTGGCTCATTATCTATTGGAGTTGGCTCTTCAGGAGTACCAGTTTCTGAAATACTTGCCTTCCGTTGTCGGCACTTGCTGTTTGTCGATGGCGATGTACACGATCGAGGGTACCTCAATGGTGAGTATGGTCTTGCGATTGTTTTGTGAGGCATGAACTGCGATCCACTGACCCAAGTTACGCGTGGTTGTTGTGGATGTACAGACCCCAGAACTCGCTGCTGCATGTCGGTATTCTTGGACTGACGTAAAGGATTGCATGGAGGAATTGCAAGTGCTATACGTGCATTCTCCTTTCGAGACTTTAACCACTGTCAAGAAGCGTTACTCCAAAGCAAAGCGTTGTAACGTGGCTGCCATTCCTGTACCCACAGAGTTCAACATGGTGTTTTGCTTGCGTCGGTGCACCCGTCGACTTCAACATAACTGAACCGGTTGAACCGAACCGATTGGAACCACATGAACCGTTCGTGGGTGACGTTTTGAATGTTGTTGAGATCGCCACTTGATAGGATCCTTCCATGCAGCTGTCGGTCGCGACGCTTATCGAGGCGTTTGGCGCGGCGCCGCGTGCTTTAGACGGTAGAAACACCTACTTGTCTGCGTGATGGTGTTTTTGGTGTAATAAAGGAGCCGAAAGAAGTCTGATGAATAACTCACTGTTGTTGTTTGTAATGGATCCTCTCACAGCAAAGTCGACCAAACGCAAGCAACGAGACTCGGATCCAGGTCAGCAACAAGACAATGGCGAAGAGAGTTCCAAGCGCCACAAAGAGTGCACGAGCGACCATGTCACCACACACTTCAACGGAGATTCTTCATCTCCTTTGAAGCAAGCGAAGCAGAGCCAGAGTCTGGAGACAAAACCCTCTGCGTTGACGAACGATCCGGTCGTTGACAAGGCGACGGCATTGATTCTGCGCATTTTTGCGTTTCTCTTGGACCCGGATGAATTCTTCAATCTGATGCTGGTCTGCAAGAGATGGCGCGAACTGACCAACAGCAAGGCGTTGTGTGGATCCATGCCCAATACCCTGGCCGATGGCTCCTTGAATCGACTCAACTTTCGCAAGTTGGCCTTCAAAGGCAAAGGAACGGAAGGATTGTGTTTCAAGTGTGCTCAGCGCTCGACCGGTAAGGTCTTGGCCATGAAGAAAGCCAAAGTGTTCCCTGAAGTGAGTACGATGACGTTTTGATGGCATGAAGAATTTACCCCACCAGCTGATCCATTGAGCTTGACGTCCATAGGGCGAAGGAGTTCCCTACTATATGCTTCGGGAGCTCGGCGTATTAAAGCAACTGAGCCACGACAACATCTCACCATTGTTGTTTACGAGTCTGACTCGTGATGAGCTTCATTTGTTCTTTCCGTTTGTGGACAAGACGCTTCACGACCTCATCGAGCCGAATGGACCTCCACAAAACTCTGACGGTGACTATGTGCCAGGAAGAATTCTCCCAGGTCCTGTGGTGGGTCATATCTTGCGTTGGGTATGGTGAGCCATGGGTTCTAAGTTGATCAGGTCATTGCTTAGATGCGTAGGTTCATGTATCAGCTGTTGGATGCGCTTGCGTACTGCCATCGTAAGGGCGTGCTGCACCGAAACCTCAAGCCCAAGCATCTTCTCATCAAGACCAGCGATCCCGAGGCGCTGGATGATGCTGTGCTGCACATTTCAGACTTGGCGCTGGTTCGCGCCATCGGATATCCTCGACGCACCTACACAACCGAAGTCGTGACACTTTGGTATCGAGCGCCCGAGATCTTGATGGGCATCGCAGGGTATTCATCAGCCGTCGATGTCTGGAGCGCGGGGTGTATTTTCGCCGAAATGGCGCAGGGCAAGTCATTGTTCACGGGCATTTCGGAGATTGATCAGTTGTTCCAGATCTTCAGTACACTGTCAACGCCGACAGAAGAGTCTTGGCCTGGATTCAAAGAGCTCCCAAACTACGGCTTTGAGTTTCCCAAGTGGAAGCGTCGCCCGCTGAAGCGACTGTTTCCGGACCTTTGTGAAGAAGCCATCGATCTTCTTGACAAACTGCTGACGTATAACCCCGATCAACGCATTTCAGCCGAGGACGCACTGGGACATCCATACTTCTCCGAAAAAGTACCAGCCTCTCCGAGGAAAGCAATTGAATATGACCCTGCGGAGCGAGATGCCAAGCAGATTGAACAATTCCACAGCTATTTGCGCACAAAGGAGCAAGCGACGTTCAAACAGATCAAATACTTGAGGTGGCGGGTGTTTACTTCTATTGGAGCTCAAAGTGGACTTCCAGTGATCACTTACGATTGTGTGCAGTTGGCAGAACTCCATCAATTCAGACCACCGCTCGATTCTGGTGGACTGGATCATTGAAGTCGTCGACAGCTTCAATATGTGCATTCGCACAGCATTCCTCGCGGCCAACTACATTGATCGGTTTCTGGATCTGGTGCAAGTCAAGAAGACGAGGTTCCAGTTGTTGGGTGCGGCGTGTCTGCACATTGCGTCGAAATACGAAGACCTTTCGTACATTGGCGTGGAGGATCTGGTCACGTGTGGTGACAACGCCTACACTTCGGTGGACGTGCTTCGCATGGAAGAGCGGATTCTCCGAGCATTGGATTTCCATCTTGCGATGCCAACATGTGGGTCAAATTGATTGCATCCTTCTGATCCGCCCTGCTGCTCACTCTCTTATTGCACCTGCCAATGATTAGCCATGGACTTTTTGAGCGTGTATGAGACATTGATGCCCTCTGTTCCAAAGAAGACGTCGATGGTGGCGCACTATCTCTTGGAGTTGGCGCTTCAAGAATACCAATTTCTCAAGTTTTTGCCATCCGTGGTGGCCAGTTGCTGCCTGGCCATGGCTCTGTTTGTTTCTGAGGGCACTGCCAAGGTTGGTCAACGATTCCACCTGTCTAAAGGGCAATGCGGTGCTCACAACGCGTGCTTTGCTCTGTGTTAGACCAACGACCTGGCCAAAGTGTGTCACTACAAATGGAGCGACGTGTGCAAATGCATGGAGGAATTGCAAGAGTTGTACACGAATCTGCCGTCCACAGGACTCGAGACCATCAAGAAGCGGTACTCGAGTGCCGAGCGGTGCGAAGTGGTGTCCATGGCCAAGCCCAAGAAATTTGCCATGGCCCAGTTCTTTGAACCGTAGCAAGTCCTAAGACTCTTATATCCATGTCCAGATAACCCAGCAGCCTGTGCGAGAAAAGGAAACAAAGCATTCAGCCTTGAAGCAATAGGCCTTTGATAGAAACGGGAGCAAATCGACCTCTGCAGAGGCTCTGAATACAGGTTACGACGCATCGCCGCTAAGACCCTCCCTATCAACTGCATTGCATCACGCGCACTCGTGTAGAGACGACTAATCATTTGGAAATGCCCACACGGGGCCTTCAAAGATCTGCGTGGCGAGACCTTCCTCTACAACCCGTAGAGGAACTGCTAGACCCCCCCCAACAGCTTCAAGGTGCGGCGAAACTGGATGGACGGACCAGAGCCCAAGAATGGGGTCTTGCGGGTAGGGGTACGTATAATACCAACGTCGTCGTTAGATTTCGTCAAAGCTGCGTAGTTTACGGTGCCGTTGTTTTCTTTTTTGCATTTCTCCGCCAGTGTGCATTTTGGAGTACACCGGTTGTGCAATTGTGGGGGTGTTTTGCTGCATTGCACATTGTGCTTGTATACGATCCGATCAGAGTTACATGGGTAACAATGCTTTTCGTGCGGGAATCATCAAAAGTGCACCCAAACAGCAGGTCTGACGGAAATCGCGGTGGACTGTCCCGTACATGAACGTTGATGCCATCACAACTTTTTGACTGAAAGATTTCCTTGGGCTGGAAAGTTATCGAGCAATGGGCGGGTAGGTTAAGAGGGTGTAACAGTTGGCTGCTTATGGACCAGTCCACCATGTTAGCTACGGTACTCTCTCCACTGGCATCTTATTGAGTCTTGTCGAACAGAAAGTTTCATGAAAACAACCGGTAAGAAATCGCTGCAAAATAACTTCCCTGCACAAGCAGGAAAGAAAGAAAGAAAGAAAAGAAAAAAAAGAAAAACGCCCTAACAAGGAAAGGAAAGAAACCCCAAGAACAAAAAGAGCCAAAGAGAAAAGAACTGGCAAAGAAGAAGAAGAAGGCGGAAGGGCAACGTCACGCTTGGCTTCTGCTTTGCTCTCTTTCACATTTGCATTCGCTCACTTGCTTTTGATCGCTTTCCAAACGAAAGACATTACCTTCCGGCAGCAAGACAAGACACCGTAAGTGTGGGAGTCGAGTCGGTCGGGCAGGTGCGTTGGTCGTGGAGGAGTTTGTATAATAGGGGGGGGCACTATTGTCCATGCTAGCTCTGGGTGGGGGCCATGGGGACTGCCGCCACACAAGTACATAGTCCACTGCGAAAGAACCGCTATCATACATGGCATCTTTCTGCGTGTATGCCGTGTTCTTCTGAAAAAGTGTGCATTTTCTGGGAGGGGAAACGGGAGGCACTCTGGTCCTTGTGGTCTTGTTGAAATGGGGGCCGGGGCTGGCTCGATTTCACCAGACCAAAAAGACGTTGTCCCAAAAGCAGAGCATGGTTGCCAGCCAGCAAGAACGCGTATTCTCTTTTCTTGCGGCGTTGGAATGAGACTTAGCTAATGAAGCGGGAGCTGTTTCTTCTTTCTTGTGATGCTGTAGATTCCCCTTCTCTTCTCTCTGTTTGCTGAGAATATCCCTCACCAACCACGTTGAACGACCTTTGGCGATTGAGCAAATTGGTCGTCATCACATTTTGGTTGGTCTCTTATCTCTCTTCGTTTCTTTGGCTTTCTCTGCTGCTCTCGTTTGGAAAAACTGGTGTCTTTGGGAAGCCTGTCGGTGGGTCGATTCGTTCGCGGTGGTGGTTGCTTCCTCCAGCTCGACTTCTATCTCTGATTGGACCACGTGACGGATACTTTTCGACTCGAGTTTGCTGTGTGAATGCGATCGGAAAAGGATTCAGTCAACTGCTCTTCTTCCTCCTCGTCTGCGTCCACACAAGAACCACAACTGCCTTCCATCGTCAATCCTCGATCCAGTTCAGCCATCACATCAACCACTACTAGCAATAGCCAATTTGCTACGCAAAGGAACGCGTCCAGTGGCGTCTCCCGGTCTTCTTTTGGAGCTTCGTCAAGTTTTCGTCGAGACCATTTGCCTTCCTTGACGTGTTTAGTGCCAGCTGCCACTGCATCTACAAGTACTTCATCGACGGCTGAGACACTTTTGGTAGCTTTGGGTGGAACTCCACGATCTGCTGCCGCAAACGCGCGTTCGTTTGACTCGTTTCCTTCGAGAAGTGCGCTTGCTCCCTTTGCAAACAGTGTCGTGCCGTTATCATCATCGTCTTCTTCGTCGTCTGTGTCATCCTTACCGATGGAGTTGAGTCATCCGTCGAATGCCCAAGCGCAAGCGGCGACCTCTGGTATCAGTCGTGACAATAGAATTCCCGTTATTGCTGCTTCGGCGAGCGATGCATCATTGTCTGTCGCTGCTTCTTCCTCTTCCAATGGTAAGCTGTGAACGGTGGGATATAGCCTTACCCCCCCCCCCCCCCAGTATTGACGATCGTGTTTATCTCTCTAGTCAAGCAAGAGATCAAACCAGAACCAGCCATGAGTATCAGCAAACGCAAACGAGAAGGACCTGATGCAACCCCTGACGATTCTTTCCGTGCCAAATCTGCCCGCAAAACATCGCCTATCAAACAAGACAGCGAGTGGAAATCCGGCAAGGAGTTTGTGGCTTATGCGCGAGAACATATTCACAGCCAAGAACCTGGGGACGAAGGCTTTTCGATTGACCCATCAGACCGAGCAGTTGAGCATCGTGCCAACAAACTCGTGCGACGAGAGATCCTTATTGCCTCTCCTGGTGCAGCTGAAGAAGAAGATGGATGGGAGCATCGCTATGAGTCTTCCCAAACAACACAAGAAGAGTCACAGATTGAAGATGAATACCCAGCAGAGCACATTGATTTGCAACCAGTCGATATCATTTTGCATATCTTTTCCTTCCTGGTTGGCTCGGAGGATTTGCTGAACATGTCGCTTGTCTCCAAGAAATGGCATGAACTCACCCATCGAAAATCGTTGTGTCGAACCCTACCAAGCACGCTTCCCGACGGATCTGTGAATTGGCTGAACTTTCGCAATCTTGGTATCAAGAACAAAGGCACAGAGGGAATCTGCTTCAAATGCTTTCAACGTTCAACAGGAAAGGTGCTTGCAATGAAGAGAGCTCGCGTTTTTCCAAAGGTGCGTTCGTTTTGTGCATGAAGAGCGGGTCTCTTTATCCACATGTTGACTCCGTGATGCTCAGGGTGAAGGCGTTCCGTACTATATGCTCCGTGAGCTTGCGGTGTTGAAGCGTGTCAAGCATGAGCATATTGCATCCTTAGAGCTCATTAGTTTGGCTCGTGACGAACTGCATGTCTTTTTTCCGTTTGTGGACAAGACTCTCCATGAAATCATCAACCCGACTGGTGATCCAGCTGGTGGACGAATTCTACCAGAGCGTGTGGTGCGTGTCAATTGGACAGTTGTGCCCTTTTCAATATTCTGGGTGAAAAGCTGACGTGATGTGTTGCGATTAGATCCGAAGGTTTCTGCACCAA
Organism: Paralagenidium karlingii; assembly: GCA_027475765.1. Taxonomy (NCBI): domain Eukaryota; phylum Oomycota; class Peronosporomycetes; genus Paralagenidium; species Paralagenidium karlingii. The sequence continues at coordinate 63,842 of JAMFLO010000104.1, read as the reverse complement.
TTGCTGGACGCACTTGCATATTGCCATCGCAAGGGAGTGCTGCACCGCAATCTCAAACCAAAGCATCTTTTGATCAAGACAAACGATCCTTCTCGGCTTGATGATGCTGTTCTTCAAATCTCTGATTTTGCTTTGGTTCGCGCAACAGGAGTGCCTCGACGAACATACACAATGGAAGTCGTGACCCTTTGGTATCGACCTCCAGAGATCTTGATGGGAGTGCGGGGATACTCTTCTGCCGTGGACATTTGGTCTGTGGGGTGCATATTCGCGGAGATGGCGCAAGGAAAACCATTGTTTACTGGTATTGCAGAGATCGACCAGCTGTTCCAGATCTTCAGTAAACTGTCGACTCCGACCGCTGAGACTTGGCCCGAATTCACAACACTGCCGAATTATGACTTTGAGTTCCCGAACTGGAAGCGCCGACCATTGAAGCGACTGTTTCCGGGTCTGTCCGATTTGGGAATCGATTTGCTTAGCAAGCTGTTGATCTACAATCCCGACCAGCGTATTTCGGCAGAAGATGCACTTCGACATCCGTACTTCGATGAGCAGATTCCTCGTTTCAATGCGTTGGTGCCAAAGATTCCGATGGATTCAATGTTCTACGCGTTACATTACGATCCTGCTGTGAGGAACACCAAGCAGGTTCAACAGTTTCATGATTACTTGCGCTCAAAAGAACTGGAGACATTCAAGGAGATCAACTATTTGAGGTGAGCACCCCGCGTGGACGTATGTTGGTTAGTGTTGTATACTGACGGATCACCTGTTGTGCGATGGTGCAGTCGTCAGAAGACACTTCGCCCTGCACATCGGTCGATGCTCGTAGACTGGCTCATTGAAGTGGTGGATGTGTTCGAGATGTGTCTTCGCACTGCATTTCTCGCAGTGAACTACACCGATCGTTTTCTGGATTTGGTAATGGTGAAGAAGACGCGATTCCAGTTGCTTGGCGCTACTTGCTTGCATGTTGCTTCGAAATGTGAAGATGTATCGTACATTGGCGTGGAAGATCTGGCCATGTGTGCGGACAACGTTTATACTTCTTCGGAAGTTCTTCGAATGGAAGAGAAACTGCTCAACACTCTAGACTTTCATTTGTCAGTACCAACTGGTGAGTGATTATTCACAGATCAATAGGGTCAAGGGAGATTATGATTTCACTGACCTCTTGGCATGTGCTTGTGATAAAACAGCTCTGGACTTCTTGAGTATTTACGAAACGATGGTTCCACCGATTTCAAAGAAGACCTCAATGCTGGCTCATTATCTATTGGAGTTGGCTCTTCAGGAGTACCAGTTTCTGAAATACTTGCCTTCCGTTGTCGGCACTTGCTGTTTGTCGATGGCGATGTACACGATCGAGGGTACCTCAATGGTGAGTATGGTCTTGCGATTGTTTTGTGAGGCATGAACTGCGATCCACTGACCCAAGTTACGCGTGGTTGTTGTGGATGTACAGACCCCAGAACTCGCTGCTGCATGTCGGTATTCTTGGACTGACGTAAAGGATTGCATGGAGGAATTGCAAGTGCTGTACTCGAATTCCCCGTCGGATAGTTTGGCAGTGATCAAGAAGCGCTACTCCAAAGCAGAGCGTTGTAACGTGGCTTCGGTGATTCCACCGACAGTGTTCAATATGGCTTTTTAGACAGTTTTTTATTATGCTTTTTTAGACGGAAGACGACGAAGAACTCCAGTGAAGAAGAGAACTAAACTACAAAGAAACAACCTTCAGAGAGACTCGAAGCTAAGAAGACGAAGAGAACAAACGGTTGAAGTGAATTCATTTGGGTTTTGTTTGGTTATCGGTTGGGTAAAAGAGGTTCAAGTGGTGAGAATGCTTGGTTTAACGGGAGAGGCGTTAACACGATGCCTTTGCCGCGGCTGCCTTGACCGGACGCACAGGTTGCGACACGTAAATGACGGTGGGATCATTAGGATCGACAAAGGCCTTTTGCTGGGTGACTTTGCTCACAAAATCGTCGCCGATGGATTCTACACAACACTTGTTGTGTTAAATGCGCTGTTCCTGTCAAGTGAATGAGACGACAAGCTTGTATGGGTTTACCGACCTCGTTTCTTTCGCTTTTCGATGAGCCGCAAAAACACGGGCAAGACCACGCCAGTGCCTCCGTTGTCAAACACGATCTTCCACTTGTAGGGCTGCGCCTCGTTGGCCGCATCGTCCGACTGACCAGAACGAATTCTCAACCCAATCAGCCACGAAGTCATTGGTGCTCCATTAAAGGGCTGCTGCCCAGAACTCACTGGAATGACATCTCCCGAGAGACTGCAGGCGCCAAAGATGGGTTGATTGAACTTTTCATTGGACATTTGCTTCAATGGGATCTCCTGTTCCATCCAACCAACCGAGACAGCCATGTCAGGTCAACTTCCATCTTCGACCAGGACAAAACTCAAACTGGTGCTGCTGCTGCTGTTGCCACACACTTACAAAAGCATCGAAAAACGTGCCGTGTTGGCTGGTGCCTTTTTCCGCCACGAAAATGATGCGTTGGGTGGTGCAATAGATTCTTCCTTTGCCCTTGTTGGTTCCTCTGTCAAATGATTCCACCACCAACACTTTGGCGTCAATGGTGGCCTCCACTGCAAGAGTCAACAACGCAACAAGAAGTGATGCACACACTCGCTACTCGTGAGATGAAACGAGATTTTGCTGCGCTCGAGAATGAACAACTCGTCTTCGTTGGCGAGCGGAAGCTGTTTGCCGTCATCGGAAAACAGCGCTGGCTTGAACGACATGAGGACGGTCTTTGGACTTGGCCTGGTTGTTTCAAAGTCGAAGTGGCTTGGTTGGCGTCCGAGCGAGTGTGCTCGCTACCTCTCTGCGTGAAAATGAGTGTCGCAAGACTCGACGGATCAAGTGCTGGAAGAATGGCAACGAGTTGATGGAACCCAGAGGCACGAATCGATCGATCGACCCCAACTCAGACAGAGCCGACACCTGTATTGCTGCTTGCAAAGGACAACGAGCACAAGCAAGAGAGCGTGGAGCGTGCTGAATGAAAGCGGAGATAAAGACCAGAACGTGATCTTGCAAACTGACCGTGAGTCCACCGACTCGGTCGCACGTGAGCTGAAACGGTCCAAGTTAAATAAAGCGCCGACCGCCCAACCCGAGTGAGCCATGTTAGCCGTGATTGTATGCGGACCAGTGCGGCCTCTCTGTCTCCCTCGCCCCCTCCCCACCTCTCCACACTAGCAACACCTGCATCCAAACGTTGATGGAACAAGCCCAACGCGCAACAGGGTTTGGAAACGCTTTGTTGATGCCAATTTTTTCGGAATCATCACGCCGCAGATACACATCACATGCAAAAAAACCCAACAGATCGAGCGCTTCTCCGGCTCAACTCGCTGCTGGGATCGCTTTGTTTTGAAACACCTCACTTGCTTGGTCAGCTGAATCAATCATCTTGGGGATAGTTCGAGGTGTCGTTACGGATTGGATTGTCTTCTTTGGCCACGGCACAAGCGATGCGCGGCGTCTGCTTGTTCTCACACACGGCGTGGAGCATCATATTCCATTGGGGAGTGACTTCGCCGATCGTCGGATAATGCGGGTCTTCGTATTCGGCCACAAAGTGCTTGTTGTTATACTTGGTGGCTTCAATGTCGCCAAATTTGCCAGCCAGATCACCTTTCTCGCAGACCAGTGGGTCCTGGGTGTAGTTCTTGGGTGAACAAGCATACTGGGCAATTTTCCATGGAGGACAGATCGCCGGGTCATCGGCAAACTCGGAATTGGGACCGCAGGCATGCAACGGGTCGTAGTGGTTGCCGTTGAGCTTCTTGGAGCACTGCGCAAAGGAATCCGAGAGTTTGGTGGACGACCATTTGACGTGGATGTGCCACTTGTATTTGGTCACAGGCATGGTGCAGTTGCCGTCGAACTTTGGATGTCCCACTGGGAGACCTGGCTGAAGTCGAGATCAACTTTGATCTTGGCCTTGGTGCTGGTGGCCGTGGGAGTCGGGTAGAGGACCTTGATGAACCCTTTGACTCCGGCGGCGTATTCGGCATGGAACTTGTACGTGAACTCTTGGCAGGTCGGAGCCGGGCTACCCTTGACGGCATTGTAGTTGGACGGATCCTTTTGGTCTCCGCTCGAAGCTTCCTGCTGGCCATAGGCATCTGAGATGCCTTGGTATGGTGGTGAAGTGGTGAGGTCTTGGTAGGCTGGAGGAGCCGAAGTCCCATCATCGGATTATGCGCTGGTCGCTTGGCACATCGCGTTGTTGCTGGCAAGTGCCATGGTAAAAAGCGCGAGCGGTTTGATGATTGGGTACATGTTGCAGTTGGTCTCTTGCAGGTTGGTTGCAAAGTCGTTCGGGTTTGTCAGTCGCGTTGGGTCTTATGTCGAAGAAAGCAAATTGAAGAATGAGGAAGTCGAAATAGCCTGGCAACACAGCATTCGCGGGTAAACAATCGATCCATTCGTCCATGAGATTGTCAGTCAGCCACTCAGACAGACGGACGCGCAGGCAAACGCGCGAGAAAGCGAGAGAAAGAAACCGGGAACCACGAAATCCAGCAATCCCGAGCAAAAAGAACGAAGAAAAGCCCGCCAAGCGAAAGGCGCTGAAGCCAGTAGCGCTACCTGCACGTGAGCGAAACACCTCCAGAAACGCCTCCTCTCCAATGGCGCTGCAACCGAAGCTTGCAAGGTGGTCAAACCCCGCGGGGCCTCCACCAGTAGTCGATCTCGCGAAAAGCTCACTTCAAGTTCAGTAGGAATGTGACCGGTCCCAGTCTGGGACCGGTCGAACGCCACATCGGTTGCCTTGTCCCATACTCATGTTGCAGTTAGTATCGGCAATTTTCACTGGATTCTTGGAGGGAAGCTTCGGGATTGGTTGACACTTCAAGGTGCGCATGTATGCGTTGTGATTGGCTGGCTGTTACGAACAGATCTTGAACGGATGGGTCATCAAGCTTTTGGCTGAGGCGAGCAAATTGACCAAAACATCAACCCATCGGCTAAAGAGGTAGGACAATGAAGTGCATCACGGTATGTACAGTAGTGTACTTTAATGGTTTGCTCATCACCACGCTGAAAACCCAGTTCTTGTCAGTGGATCCCCAGGAATTGCGGGTGATGGCTTCCTTTGGTCCACTTTGGACGGTCATTGTGTCATTGATCAGCGCCATCAGCCTGTGTGAAAAATTGGGAAATCCGGTGGAAACATTTTGTTTGCCGCCACGTCATAGCGTCGGCAGACATCATTTTGTTCATTCGCTGGGTTCTCCAACGTTGCCCATGCCGTTGCCCATGCCGTTGCCCATGCCGTTGCCCCTGCCACCCACGCGAATCCGACCATCTTCAACAAGAGGGTCCGAACCAATGGGATCACAAAAGCGGTGCTTCTTCCAAAGTTCACAAACCCATTCGCAAGCAGAATTACAAAACTGATTGCTGTCGTCTACAAGCAGCGCAAGTCATGGGAACGACAAGACCCGTTGTCTTGTCGTTCCCATGACTCTGAAAAAAACAAAAAACAAAAAGAGACATGTTTGCTGCCGTGTCCTTTTGTGTGACCTGCACACTTGGTGATTCGTTTGTAAGATGGCAAACTGGTCCGAGAGTTAGAAGCAAAAGAACAGGCGCCCTGCAACGCTCGGATTAGTAGGCACCAATTCGAAGTGGCCGACAGCCGTTGTGGTTTGTGTTGTGCCAAGTATAAGTGGATGGAGCCAAGTGGTGGTTATCATAAGTCCACCGACTTTGGGACCAAGCAGATCAAAGCACCTAGTCCAAGCAGAGTAAGCCGTTGGTCACGAAAGTTTCGGCACATAGAGCACGAGCCAGCCACTTCTCCACCATCTAAAGTGTGGTCAATCGTATGGACCAAGACCACCGCGAAAGAGAGTAATCGGTTTGTTGATGTCACCTTACCGGAGCAATCTACTCACTTGGCTTTCAAAAAAGACCTCAAAAGCATTATGCAACGTCTCCAACAAACACATCACATGCAGACAACGTAATCCCAAGAAGCATCCACCTCTCTTTGGGCCAGTTTGAACACCTCATTTGCTTTGCAGACTCTGGTTAGTATCCTTGCGGGTAGTATTTGGTCTCGTTACGGATTGGATTGTCTTCTTTGGCCACGGCACAAGCGATGCGCGGCGTCTGCTTGTTCTCACACACGGCGTGGAGCATCATATTCCATTGGGGAGTGACTTCGCCGATCGTCGGATAATGCGGGTCTTCGTATTCGGCCACAAAGTGCTTGTTGTTATACTTGGTGGCTTCAATGTCGCCAAATTTGCCAGCCAGATCACCTTTCTCGCAGACCAGTGGGTCCTGGGTGTAGTTCTTGGGTGAACAAGCATACTGGGCAATTTTCCATGGAGGACAGATCGCCGGGTCATCGGCAAACTCGGAATTGGGACCGCAGGCATGCAACGGGTCGTAGTGGTTGCCGTTGAGCTTCTTGGAGCACTGCGCAAAGGAATCCGAGAGTTTGGTGGACGACCATTTGACGTGGATGTGCCACTTGTATTTGGTCACAGGCATGGTGCAGTTGCCGTCGAACTTTTGGATGTCCCACTGGGAGACCTGGCTGAAGTCGAGATCAACTTTGATCTTGGCCTTGGTGCTGGTGGCGGTGGGAGTCGGGTAGTGCACTTTGATGTGGCCCTTGACCCCAGCCGAGTCCTCGGGGTGGAATTTGTACGTGAACACTTGCGTGGTTGGCTTGGGTGCACCGTTGATGGAATCAGAGTCATAGTAATCTCCTTCTTCTCCGTCCGAAGCCGAGAACTCGCCTTGTCCATACTGATCGTAGCCATCGGAGGTGCCAGGATACGGCGGTGGCGACGTAGTTTCTTGATAGGCTGGAGGAGAAGAAGTCCATTCAACGTTGGAGTAGGCATTGGTCGTTTCGGAAAGCGCGCTATTGGTGGCAAGCGCCATGCCAAAAAGAGCAAGCGATTTGAGAATGGTTGGGTGCATGTTGAATCGTTGCGCAGGTGCGTTGGCTTTGGATCTTGCTGGTGTTGTGCGTCGAAGGCAGTAGATTGAAGAATGAAGAACATGGAGCAGCCATGAATCGCGCGAACCACACTGAGGCAGGCCAAGAGCTCACTGACAGAGCCAAAGACAAAGTCTAAACGGAGAGAAGGACCAGGAGACGAGACAAACAGAAAATCCAGCAGACCCAAAAGATCAAGCTGATAAGGCAGCAAGGGCGGACAGCAGTGCGCCAAACGCAAGCAATACACCCCAGAACACCCTTTGTCCAATCTTAGAGATACCAAGGAGGCTTTTGCGCGGAGGCGCTTCTCCAACCGCTCGAGAAGCATGAGCAGCAAGTGACACTTCAAGTTCAGCACGTGCGCCGGGTCCCAGAACCTTGGCTGTTGGCGGTCTTGTCCCATAAGCTTGGTTGCCCAAGTTCGGCTTTTTTTCACTGGATTTCTTTGGCCAAGTTCGGTGATTGGCTGGAAACCGTCGCATACAGTCCACTTCAAGTGCAACAGTAGGGTGTTGAAAGTGTTGCTTGTGTGTTGCTCGTGCTGTGATTGGCTGGTCCTGTGAAGTGAGCTTACGATCTTGAACAGCTGTGTGAAATGGTGAGGCGTTGGGGAAAGAAAAGGAATCAGGAGTCCTTGTGTTTGGTGCGCAGGTAGGACATTGAAGTGCGCACATCCGCCATAGGTCTGCTTTGGTTGTTTGGCTTGCTCATCCCAAAAGTCCTATTTTCAGTAGGCAAAGTCATGGATGTATTTGTTTCCTCGTCAACTGTCGCCCCATCAACGCCATCAGCTGGCTGAAATTTTAGGCATTGGCTTGCTCAAGAACGAGAAATCCGGTGCGAAAGCATCTCTTCCCAGACTCCACGTCAAGCATTACGGTACAACTGTATGCAGATGGGACACTGTCGACGTCACCAGGTTGGCTGATGGCTCTCTCTCTCTCTCTCTCTCTCTCTCTGGTGTCATTTTCCAAATCGCTTGGTCCAGTGCAAGTAGTTCAATCCTTCTTCGACCTCGTTGAGACCCAGCTCTTGCTCTGACCCCGCCGTTTGCTTTGTGATCTCCTGATAAATCAACCATGCAACTCGTAACCAGCAGTCTTGTCGCGCTTTTGTCCGCCGTGATGCTGGCATCTTCGCCTTTTGCTGCAGCTGACAACAGCCCGTCGCTTGTGTACACCTATCAATTCAATCCCAGTGATGCTGCGGGTGTCAATGGCAACGTGCAAGTGCAGTACCCGAGCGTGGACGCCACCAATGCCAAAGTGTCGGTGGATCTGGATTTCTCCCAGTTTGATCTCGAAAAGCTCAAAGTGTTTGATGGCAATTGCACCAACCAGGTCACCAAATTCAAGTGGCATATCCACGTCAAGTGGGGATCCACCAAACTCTCGGACTCTTTTGCGCAGTGCTCTAAGAAACTCACGAGCAACCATTACGACCCCCTGCATGCGTGTGGGCCCAATTCCGAGTTTGCCGATGATCCGGCCATTTGTCCCCCCGAGCAAATCGCCAAATACGTCTGCAACCCTGGCAATTATTCTCAAAACCCACTTGCTTGCGAAAAAGGCGACTTGGGTGGCAAGTTTGGCGACATTGATTTGTCCAAGGACAATTCCAAAAAGTTTACCGCCAGTTGGACCGATCCCAACTTTCCCAAAATCAGCGAAGTCACCCCGCAGTGGAACATGATCCTGCATGCCGTGTGCGAGAACAAGCAGACCCCACGTTTGGCCTGTGCACTTGCGCAAGAAAGCAACCCCATCAAGAATGCCACCACCACTGCCGCTCCAACCGGATCGGTGCCGGCCACCTCCAAACCGTTGTGTCAATAAACAAGGTGTACTCTGAGGAGATTTTGCTGCCCGTGAATTGCGTTTCGTGGATTTCTTTAAGCAGGAGTTCACTAGAAAGAATACAAAGATGTCGACTTTTAAGGTCGGCTTCGTTTGCCTTTGGGAGATGCATCTTGTGTGGCTCATTGCTGTGTTTGTTGTTTTCCATCCATCGTCTTCCTCTTCATCGCAACGTTCTATCCAGATTTCATGTAGCAGGACGTTGAAGACTCACCAGTGGCAGTGGGAGGTGGGGACGCTGTTCACCTGATGTAAACTGCCACTTGACTCTCAACGTGGGCACTCATCAGGTTCTCATCTCGCTGTGCGCATCGTTGCCTTGCAATGACACCGTCAAGCAGCTGCTAGTCGATCGCTTTGTTTCCCAGTTCCCCCCCCCCCCCGCTACCTGTCTACAATCAGACCGTTTCGCAACTCGGCGGATACTGTTCGCCTTGCATGTACAACCGCGAAGGTTCGTCCTCGTTGGTCATGGCGTAGTGAAAGATTCCGTAACGAGTGCTGTCGAGTAGCTTGCAAGGGAGAAGATCTCAATGTGTCCTTCGAAGATTTTGGAGTGCGATTTAAAAACCTAAAAGTTAACGTGCTCTTGTAGGATACTAACAAATAACTGATGGTTAAATGGGCAGTTCCCTTTCTAACAATACCTTTCGGCCCTGCCGCAACGATCTCATCTTTCCGGTAGCCCGAAATCGACCAAGCGAATCGCTCGCGACCTGCAATTATGTTCAACATTCTTGGCAGGTCGAAAAAGTCGGATGAATTTCGAGTTGTTGGACAGTGAACAACAAGACCGTGCCTCCGAGACACAGCATGGCACAGAACCATATCGCCATATCCAAACGTGCTATGTGTCCCACGATCCAACGACCAACTTGTCGCAGGTTGCCACTTCGACAGCCCCGTTGGTCAGACCTTTCGACACTTTAGTACATGTGACTTTTTTCGTTGAGCCTCCCTCCCCCCCCCCCCCCCCCCCGCCTTACCCCCTTGTTTTGAAGCCGACTTGTTGGCCAGAGAAGCCACAGAGAAGCCACAGAAATCACAGAAATCCGGTTGGATCCGCCCGTTGGGACTATTTGCGATTTGCTGGCGGCTTCTCCATGCACAAGACAACAAGTTGTCGACTCAATCGATTCGCCAGCTCTTCAGAAGTGAATTGGTGCATCAAAAGCTAACACGAATGCCATCCACGCGAGCAAATGGTTCAAGAGCAAGAAGAGGCGGCGGCCTGTTCAATCCCCGCTCCATGGTGGGCAAATCCCAGATCTGTCTGTGGGCCACTTGGCTGCTGAGTTGGTTTCTATGCTTGCGGCGATGGCACCGCGCCCCAGCAGCGTCGTCTCTGTACCATCAAGGATTTGTGTGTGACTGGCAAGTGGATGCGCCGGTGCAATTGCGTCGCATGCAGCTTCGTCAACGCATCCAGCGACGCGTGGGCTTTGTGCGAGAACGTTGGCAGGAACTACGACGACAAACCGCTTGTGTCCAGCAACTGCTTGAAGTTTGCCGGCAGCTTTTCGAGTACTATCAAAGTGCGGTGGAATGGCTTGTGACTTCGGTGCAGATCTCCATGTGTCTGCTCTACACCATCCAGCACGAGCAAATGAACAACCAGCCCCACCACGAAACGATGCTGAAGCAGACCCTGCGGGCAGCTTCGGCGCCCAGTTGATATCAATTACAAAGAGGAACCAAGTGTACAAGTCAACCATCATCACCGTCATGCAGGAGCAAGAGGAACTCCGCAAAAGGCTGAAGTTGTCGAACGACTCGATCAATCAGCCGAGTTTTGAAAGAAAATTCTTGTATATTAGGATTGAGATGACAAGCCGATCGAAGGCTGTGCATGTGGGCAGAGTCCTGGCCACTCCTTCCAAAGCAAATACACAACATTGAAGTGACTCGACCAACTGACTGTATCCATCGCCCGACTCGCTTCACCGGATCGCATGCGCCATCCATCTTCTCACTTGATCCCAACGCTGCTTTGCGAGTGCGCGCGACCCCACAAACGCAGTTGAAGCCAAGTGCCATGGGTACACTACACTCACTGCATGCACGAAACCCCCTAAGTCTGGCCATTGCTGGATTCTTCATTATTGGGCCGCATCCATCGATTCTCCCAAGTCTTTTTCACATAAACTGGGGAGAGCCTTTCCATTTGCGATTCTTGCTTTGAGAGAGAACTCGACTTACACCACAGAGTTCCAAGAACCCAAGAGTCCAAGAGTCCAAAAGCCCTCGCCGCTTCCTCATCTGCACAAAACGCACTGTCCAAATGACTTGGACCACGGCGGCTATCACGAAATCCGATGTCTGCGTCGTGATGACGTGGATTCTGAGCTGGTTTCTGGAGCGCCAATGGCTTTCTCGATGGCATCCAAGGCATGACCATGTCCAGGCGGCCCGGTGCTTTGGTAATCGTCACCAGATCCACCTGTTCCAGCAGCAAGTGCGTATTCAACAACGTATTTATTTCTTGCGCGAAACACTGCTGCAGTTTCGCCACCAAGCGACTCGCGTGCGAGCCTGGTTAGAGACTGCGCAGCTCTTGGTGGAGTACTCGCATGCGCTTCTCACATTGGGTATGACCCCTGTTCGAATGACGCTGCGGTTGATGAACTTTATCCAACAATACCAACACAGCGCAGGCCAAGATGATCTTCGAACACGAGCAGAAAAACTCACGGGACGGCTCTTGCGAGTCGATGCAGCAGTGTGTCGTGAATGAGGTTGTGAGGTTTGCGAATAGTTGAAGTCTATGGGTTGAACATGACTGCGTGGCCAACAGAGAATGTTTTGAGGTGTGTGTGTGTGTGTCCGAGCTGCAAGCGAGAGTACTGCAGCTTTGCAGGTCCGCTGTTGGTGTCCAACATACAAAGAATTATCCATCCATGGTCTTGAGCTCAAACCGCAATCAAACGGCAGGAGTCATGTGGCCATGCAACGACTGAACTGCTTTGATGCTCCGTCAATTGGCTCAAATCATAACCAAACGATCTCGTTTGGCATGGCCATGATCAAGATCTTGAGTCCCATCTGTACACCATGGGGAGCTTGACATTGCAGGAATGATTTTGGATTCATTCTCTACGTAGCTTGGTATGGAAGAAATACATTGCCTTCGACAAGCAGCATGATTCATTCATTGGTCCAACGCACACAAACCTCAAGTCGGATACCTGGTATTCCACTGAGCAGCAGCTGATGCAGAAATGTTGGAAGGCCTGAAACATCGACACACTGGAATAAACAGCGATCCTGCGATCATGGAACACCGATGTGGTGGTCACAATTAGGATAGATGCACAAACAGAGTCCAATAAGCGATCTTAACGCGAGCCATCAAGAGTCAACGAACACACTGGATCGTGAGGAAACATGGACACCTGGTGGATATTGCTCAATCTCAAATAGAGCAACTCAATGCGTTCCACGTAGCTAATGAGAGTGTCGGGTTCCATGCACGTACACACGCGGATCATAATGTCAAACGAGTTGCTCCATCGCATGTGCTTGTGGATCGAGCATCGTGTTAAACTGCGGCCGCAACGAACGAGTCTTCTCACGACGGTTCGTTATGAGAAGACTACCCTTAACGCGGTTCAAGAGACATTCGAGTGATCCATTTCCATATCCAAGCACGTCCGAGTATTAAAGCAATCCTACTACTACTGCTGCTGCTACTACTACTACTACAAGTCTATCATATCAACCCACATTTCCTCATCTGGCGTGTCAGTTGGGGCTTGCAGTGTCGATGGCAGGTTCTCAAATGGACAGCAAGCGAGGAGAAAGAAAGAAAGAAAGAAGAACGAGATTCTAAATTCCTTTTCGATTGCATTCTTTCGCATCGTAGGAAATCACTCGAGAACACAACACTCTTCCCCTCCTCCTCCCCGCCTCCTCCCACCCAGCCCGGATGCACTGCTTCGGCACCTCTCGCACCCCACTTCTTCCCTTTCTAGAAAAATTCCACAAGTGATTGATCGTCGGTTTGATTTGATTTTTGATCGGATTGTTGTACATTGGGAGCAGTCGAGAGTGTTGAGCACGTTTCTGGTTTGTGGGAGCCCCACCAAGTGTCCACAAGAGCACAAAAGAAGAAAAAAAGAAGAAGTGAATCACCCGCAAAACTAACCAGAGGCGCAGCACGGTGACGTTGCTATGCTTCACCGGCCAGACTCTGCATTTGCATACTTCGCCGCCCCGTGAACGCTGAATCGAGCATTTCGTCTTCATCCACCAAGAAAGAATTGGTCGTATCACTGACATAACTGAACTTGCCAAACGTGTCGTTCTCATACGTTGTGGCGGCGCGTTTGGCACGCACGGAATGGTTTTTCCAGGAGAACAACATGTTGAAAAAGTTGCCCGAGGGTGGAGTCTTGGACGCCAAAAACTTATCAAAATCAATGTCCGAGCCACGCGTTTTGGCTTCTTCCACGGCCATCGCTGGAGGAACCCACGGCGCTTGCACGCGTTTCTTCAGAACTTGGTCCCATTTCGTGTCTCGGAAGAATGGATGATTCAGAATATCACTAGTCTGCTTGGCACCGAGGCGCTTGGTCGGATCTTTTTCCAACAAACCCAGGATCAGGCTCTTCGCTTCGGCGGGGATCGCCGACTTTGGTGGGAACTTGACCGAGTCTTTTTCAATCAATTTGTACAGCACCGAGACGTTCAGATGATGGAACGGACGCTTGGCCAGCAACATTTCGTAAATCAGAATACCCAGACACCACCAGTCCACGGACTTGCCGTAGTCTCGTGATCGCTTGGGCTTCAACAATTCTGGAGCAGTGTAGGCCGGTGAACCAGCCATTGTTCTTGCACCTGACAGCGTGCCAACACTGGTCTTTGAGAGACCAAAATCTACCAAAGCAATGTTGCCATCTTCGTCAATCATGATGTTGTCGGGCTTGAGATCACGGTACACAATGTCACACGCATGCAAATGGCTCAACGCAAGCACGATTTGCGCGGCGTAGAAGCGAACCCGCTGCAAGTCCAATGGAATCTTGACGCGGTGCTCCTTGTTGTTGGAAAACCGGTTCATGTGGGTGTACAGACTCCCTCCAGGGTAAAACTCCATGCCCAAAAACACTCGACTCTGGCTCTGGAAAGAAAACCGCAACGGCGCGATAAACGGGTGATGCACGTCGCGCAAGATGCGCATTTCTGTCTTGGTGCGCAGTTTGTCATAGTTGGACATGGAGCTCTTCTCCAGAATCTTGATCGCAAAGATCTCGCCCGTGTTTTTGCGCTCGGCCAGCACCACGGTGCCAAAGGTTCCTTTACCAAGCACACGGGTCACGTGGAAATGCTGGATCGACAACGACAGTACACGCTTGGAGATTAATCCCTGCAGTGCTTTGTCATTACGACACGACTTCTTGTCGCTGTCCGAAGCCTCAAAGGCCTTGGGGTCCACTTCCATTTGCATTTGCAGGTTGACCACACGACCTCCGGGACTCAGATGCAGTTCATCACGTGATGCAAACGAAAACTCTTGTTGCAGCTTCTTGTTGAACAGTTTGCCGGTCGCCAAAACTTGCAGAACATTGGGCTGTTTGGTGTTGAGGTATCGCGTGACCGTGAAAGAACGAAACTCGACCACTTTGCGCAAAGTCAGCAGCACTTCGACCAGTCCTTCGCGGCCGTAAAACGTGCTGGCGGGAAACAATTCACACGGGTATTGAATGGTCAACACCATATCCATGGAACACAACGGAAAGAGTCCAAAAAAGGCACTGTTCCCAGTCGCATTCGCTTGTGAAGCAGTCGCTCCAGTTGGTGCTGCACCAGGCAGAGCGACACATGCACTTGTACTTGCACTGGCACTGGCACTCGCGCAAAGCGCGATCTCGTCTTGGTTCACACATAATCCATTGTTTTGTTCGACCAAATGGCATGCCCAGACGTTGTAGAATTGCTTGACGGTTGCGGCGTTTCGGTTGATCCAGTCGTTGGATGATCGCACGCTTTGGCCCTGCAACACGTTGCTACATAGCGACGGCTTGGGACCCGACGCGATGGCCACGGCTTGTTGGATCATACGGATCCAGATCTCGGCCTCCAGTGGTGTGCGCGTGTAAATGCAAAACACTTTGTTGATGGTCGTGGTGATCTGCACGCCCGTGGCGCGATGATCGTCTTTCCGTGCGCCCGTGACCGTGACTCTTCCTCGGTATTTCTCCGTGTCGTTCATGGCGTGGTCTTTGGTCAAATAGTACGAGAAAGTCAAGCCCGACAGCACCGCGTACCGGTACCGCCACGAGCGCACCACATGGCCCTGCTTCCACAAATACCCTTCCCAGTCGGTCTCAAACATGTCTTCAAAGGCATTGTTGACGTCAGGTGACACGCTGAGACGTGAATTGGACACTTTGCCTTCATCCGAGGACTCGCGACCTTTGTAAATGGTGCGCGAACTGCGCAGAAACTGAAGACTCTGGTTGTTGTGGGATTGGTTGTCTCTTGCAGTGGCACGTTGGAGCTGCAGCGCGGACGTGGAGGCGCGGTAGACATTGCTGCTACCGGTGCTGGCACGGTTGAGAATGGCCAGCGGCGGATGCAATTGTTGCTGTTGCGGGTGGTGTGGCTGTTGGGGTTGGAGTTCTCGTTGGTTCATGGCGATGGCATCTTCAGGCGAGAAGAGCGTGATGTGTGGTCGTTCAGCGGCCTGTTTGGTGACCATGTTGTCTTGACTACTGGAGGTCGCTACAAGCCCACCGACGACTCAATCAACAACTCTTGTTGGGCGGTGTGGAGCAATGGCGCGACTGCCGTAGCTTTACAACTCGTTGTCACTGGCGCTCTCTTGCACTCTTGTTGCGCTCTCTCGACCAAGAAGATGAATGACACTAAGTAACACTTGGACTTGTTCCCTTGCCTCTTCCACAAACCCCTTTCTTCTTTCTTCTTTCTCAGTGAACAGAACTTCACGGAAACCACGTGGGTGCACTAACTTGGGCCACTAAATTCACTCGTACGGAGCCCCACCAGATGGTTTGGTTCACAAAAAGCTGTGTGATTCAGCCGAGGCAAGTGGAGATGAGGTGGAGCACAAAGGTCTCAAATGGCTCAAAGAGTGAGTCGCTGAGTTGCTGAGTCGCTGAATTTCCGGTTGCTGCTGATGTTGGTTTTGGCTGAACGATGCCGCTTTGGTTGCTACTGTTTGGTGCTCTGCTCTGCTCTGCTCTTGGGTTTGGGGCTTATTTGGTCTTTTTGGTCTGGGTGAAAAGCGTTGTATGGCCGTACGGTATGGTCCAGGCCAAGACACAAAGCACTGTACCAGTATACAAATCCCAAGTGCAAAAAGAGAAAAAAAAAGGCGGAAGAGAGGCTCACACCCCACACCACCCACACACAAAAAAGAAACTGACCAGGGGATGATGGAAAAGTTCCCATACAAAAAGCATACTGTATATGGGTTGGCCTCAAGTGTTCAGCAGGCGCTTCTAAACGATGTGTCAGCATTTGATGGAGCGCAGGTACTGTACCTTACTGTATTGATTTTTGTATGGTCCCATAGAGAAAAGAAATGCATCAAACGATTTCCAAAGGAAGGCTGCTGGCTTGCAGGTTCGGCCCAAAAAACATCTTGGCCTTATTATTAGATCAGGAATCACAAGTACGGTATGCGCTGCAGCTGGTGGCCAGAGGGGCAAACTTGAGGACAGAGGGTAGGGGGAACGCTCTGGAACACGGTCGAAAGGCCACACAAACCAAACTGTGCAAACGTGTCTTCTGACAATTGCCCCAAACCCTGTTGCTCTTGAAGATACGTTGCACTGTATGGGGAGGATCGCAAAAAGGTCAATGAACGGCGTAGTATGGTACCGGTACTGTTGTCAGTACAGTCACCAGGCAATTGACCAGCAATGTGGTCAGTCGGTTCAGCAAAATGGCGTCGGAACTCGGCATTCTGTTGCCGTGACAATCGCGTTAATGACGGCGATGGAACCACAAATGCTTCGATCCCCTTGGTTGTCCATATACAGTGTGCATTTGGCGGATCAGAAGAGTGCATCACTGAAAGACAAGAGAGAATCAACAGAACCCTTCTGGAGTGATAGTACTAAGGCATGCCAAGTGCCAGTCGTCACATGCTCTACGACGGCAGAGTGAGTAAATGTTCCTTGCCCTTGGATCACCAGGTGCTTCAACCCAGCTCTCGCAAGTGCATGACAACGAATGGAACTCCATCTGCTGATTATGAACCCAGTAGACAGCATAACAGGCAGTTTGGCTGACGTTGCATCCTGTTCCTATGTGGGATCCCTTCCAACAAGATTGGTGTCACATCCACCCGTTGAGATCTGTGGTTGGTATTCAACGGACATAAGTCATGTCAAGCACGCAGGAGACTACCATTTGATGAGACAACTGGAGCGAACGCACGCAAATATTTTGCATATCATTGGCAACGCGTGAGTGCTTGTTCTTCAAGCTGTTTGTTGCTGCTTGCCCATCCTGGCTTCAGATTCCACCTAAGGTTTGGTCGTTGCTCACAGAATGATCTGTTGTTGAGTCTGAAGCCACCAGCTGGTGAGTTGTGACAGGCACTTTGTCAAGATATGCGGGACAGCGTTGGAATGACTTGGTGGAGCTGCTTTTGATCGCTCATCAACCGGCTTGTGCTTGTTGATGAGCAAGCAAACAGGAGGAAGCGCCCCTTGATTGATTTGATGGGTTCTAATTGGCTCTTCGCCGCTGAACGTTTCATAGAAAGTGCAGGGAGCGAGCTCCTGTAGTTCCTCCTGATTCAGGAGTTCCAAGAAGGACTTCATCAAGAGCGCGCGACAAAATGGTGAGCTTTGACAGGAAGCAGACGGCATACGCGATCGGTGGCGCCATGGTCTGGCTCTTTCAGCGCCAGCAGTATCGTTCAACGCAGAGAACGCGCCGTGACCATGCGGGATTTCTTCACCAGGCGCCGTCGCTTCGCAATCGTCTGCAAAGCCGCATCACCCAGGGACTCACGGTGTGCCGCAACTCGCTCAAGTTTTTCCGACGGCAAGCGCGGCGAATGCGGTACCTGCGCAACCAAATTCATTATTTGCTAAGCTGGAGTGTGTATCTGGTGGACCTGGTGGCTAGTCCACTGCAGGGCGCGTTGAGATTGATCAACGATATCCAACAACGAGCGCAAGCGAGCTCTTCAAGCCATGGACCCATGAAACTCATGCACAGCCGTGAGCAAAGCCTGCCAGCAGCTGGATAATGTTCACAAGAAGAATTATGAGACTTATCACGTGTGTTGGGACAAGTGATCGTTGGGCCTGCTGTGAGGCTATTGGCTTTCGGTCGAGCCGTTGCGACATGGTTGTTTTGGTGGAGAAAATGGCCAAGCAGAGACAAGACAAACGCAGCGACCGAAGGAAGTCGTCTGTTCAGTGCGTCTACTCGCTTCCTCTGGGGGCAGTCCTATTTAATCTACTGGTGCTGTCTCACGCGGGGAGCCATATACTGTTCGGTTGGAAGCAACACACAGTTGAGCTGCCAACAAACCCAAGCCGAAGCATGGTGATGGAGTGTACTATATGATAAATCAAATATCCGTTGGTTTTGCCTTCAGAATCCTCACCTACACGATCGTTTTCATTGGGTTGTTAGCGACAAACCGATCGACATGGCTTCGGATGGCCCAACCAAATGCTGAGTCTCATTTGAACGAGATCAATCCAGTGACACTGTCTCGAAGAAGCAAAAGGAAGAAGCGCTCATGGGTAGACTGAACAAACGAGAGGCTGCATATGCCATCCGCAGTACCATTGTGTGGTTGTTCCAGCGCCAGCGCCATCGTCTGCATCTCCTCAAGAGCCGCATTGGCAGTTGTCACCGTCGCCACCACCACTGCCGTGAGCAACACCATAACAGCGCCTTCTACCAACTCTATGAAAAGCAGAGTTTTCGTCATCGAATCCAAAAGAGAATCCGCCGTGGCTTTATGCTTTTTCGTGATCTGATGCTCTGGTTGCGTGACACTGGTGTTGGCGCAGCCGGTGCGCCGCGGGTTGCAGTGGATTGCTAGGAGAATGGCCACACGTATGCGACGAAACCCCAAAATGAAACCTGCCGCTAGCAACTGAACGAGAAACCAAACGCCAAGATCCAGTGATTCTTTGAACAGCAAACTTAGGTGTAAATGGCAACAGCGAGAGAGCGACTTCGGTTGTTTCTTGAGCAAAGAATGCATTACATTGGTCTCCAAGGGAGAGGTCCCTCGAAGGATGGAGCATTTCGCCGAATCTGGCCCCATTTAATGGATCCGCAACTCGACCTAATTGCGTGCTGGTTGGGATTACACTGGACGAAGTGCTCGTGGATCCACAAGCCAGCAGGACTCTCGAGACTCTTAAGAAGGAGCGAAGAATCAGGCTAAACTCATATCTATTAAAAATCAAATGGGAGAGCAACTTCATTCGACCAGTTCAGCGTGGTCACTGCAGTTTTGTTGGGCCTGGATACCAAAAGTCACCATTCGGGATCACCAACACGTGAATCTCTCTTCGGTCGCGACAGTCGACTCAAAACGGAGTATCCACCGGGTCAAAGTCATCCAGCCACCTGCCGAGCCAACGAGTTCTCCTATCCAACAACGACGTCCAGGCCAGTTCGTCATCAGCACGCTCCTTTTGGTCGGTTTGCAAGCTAAAGCTTGAGCGGATTCTCGGCCGCAGGAGGAGATGCAACTTCTTGATACATTGGCCGTGGAGACATGTGTTGCGCGAGCGGAAGCTCCTCGTCCGAGTCTTCCATCACGTAATGGGATTTATCGGTTTTGAGTGGATCTACGACTGCAAACTTTATTTCTCCACGTCGGATCCGGTCTCGTTGGTGCAGCAAATACACTCCACAAAGCACCAGCGCGTACAGCAGGGCAGCTTCAAAGCAGCTGGTCGACGCAGTCTTGGGTGACTTGATCCCGTGTATGAACAATGGCTGAAGACGCAGCAATGAGCCGATGATGATCTAGATGTTGAAAATAAAATGACCCCATTTCAGAAGAATAGATTTGTGGAAGTGCTTTAGTTGCATCGCAATGGAAGACGACGGTCCAACAATGGCGACCAGATTGAGCACCTACCAAGAAGACGATCCCAGCGAACGAGAACATGGAGCAACAGAGAATCCCTGTTTGACAACCCACACAAGCATAGTCAGAATCTCTATGTCGACCAGTGCGCTATTGGCAGACGTGAATGCATCAGCATCCGCAGCTTTTGGTTGCGAGCAATGCAATCGAGAGCCAAGAGTTTTAACTCACAGGATTCCTGTTGAGCCATTTTGTATTGTTCTCACTGCTCAACGTTTTCTTTCTTCAGTGCAAAGATATCTCTCGGTACAAGAACACGTTACGTCCTCTCTCTACAAGAACACATCTTCGATGCGGCCAATGTAGTACCGGTATGATAGGACTCGAATTGCACAAAACCTTGATGACCGTCGTGATGAAGCTAGCTCGTGGCTCAATGATGAGGCGGTCAGCCAAAAGTTCGCTTTTCCTATCTATCCAGCATCTTGGCGATTCAATGCCACGTTTGTATCGAAAAGGTGGCACTCAACTGTAATTGGTTTTGGCAACCCTTCCTTTCCATTTTGGTGCACAACCACGCTATCCTTCGCGTCGGCGTGAGGCTTTGCCTATCATCAGTTGATACAAGACCAGAGCGTCGCTCTTCTCCTCTTCATGATCTTCTCCAACCGAAATACTTCATCTCGCCGAGTACTTGGCTCCCGCGCTCCCGAGCGGAACGATAAAACTGCCTGTTTTTCTCTTTACGCTGTTGACGTCTTCTGAGACGCAAGTCGTAATACGCACGAAGCATGCAAAGGATTGGCCTGGAACCGTCGGCACCAATGTGAGCGCATCCTCAGCAAGTTGCGGCGAATTACACAGCTTGCACACTAGGAAAACTGTCTGCTGACGGGATTGGATTATGCATCCTCGAATCCATCGACGCACCAAAGCCAGTGCGCTGATTTGTTCGGCTTCACCAAAGTGCATCTGTTGGGCAAGCACCATAGATCGAAGATTCGGTGCAAATGGCACGGTTGCCATTGTCTGATGGCGGAGCGGCAGCCGGAGTTGAGAATGGAACTGGTCATGGCGTTGGCTCTCCACAGCCCACTCGGAGACAGCGCGATGGCAGCAGAAAAACACGGGTAATGCGTCAAATCTCCGTGAGACACCATCATCAACACATACAGCGGGTTTCGTTTGTTTCTTTGTCTGTGGTTGGTTTCCTTTCGGATTGTGCGACTGTCGAGATCATCAAGGCGCAGCCATGGCTGCCATTTGCGCATGGGGTCTCGACCAGCATTCTTGTCCACATCTGATTCTGATTCCTTTGTCGAGGATGCAGAGTGTGGGTCATGGAAATCAGTTGACAAGAGTGTTGGTCATATCTATTTTCATGCCGTTTGGAACAGATTGCAAAAGGGAGGAAAACGGAGGGCCAAAATGACGAGAATTCTCTCTTTCCATTGACAGTGAAAAGCTGATATCAGATATGGCTGACATGTGCTGGTCGTTTTGGTTCGGTTCGTTCACTCGAGTGAGCTCTTGGTGCCAGCAGTTTGGTGAGCGCAAATCAAATCGCAAGTGCGATCATGGCCCGCAGCCACGGCGCAAGAGTCGACTTTGATGGGGAACCATCGCGTGGTCAGACGCTGACTGGTGCCTCGATGATACTGCTGAAACACGCAGAGCAAATGAAATGTCTTTTGAAAGGGGAAACTGATCCATTCGATCGATGTGCGCGTGTAATCGACCAATTGCTGCGAAGTCTGGAACAGTTGTCGCAAATATGCCGCGTGGCGACGACATTCGAGCAGCATTTCACGCAACACCCGCACTTGGTGGCTGAGTCGCACCGTCAGCTGATACTGATGCGAGTATTGGCGATGATCCAAGTGGTGCGCGTGGCCCTGTAGTCTGTGCTGTTGGCGCAGTCGATGGCGCTCACAGAGCCATTGGATCGCACAACCAATCGCGGAAGCCGACGACGCCATTCAATCTTGTTCACGAGTTCCTTTAACAATGTGGCAATTTCGCAAGTGATCTATGGAGGTCATCGGAATGTTGACTTGCGCGCACGAACTACTCTATCCGGGAGGCTTTTCTTTGTGGACCAGAGATTGTGAAGCCATTCGTCATTCAAAGATTAAGTATGGAGACACTGGTGCTGATTTCATTTTGAGCGACCTACAGTCTTGCAATGCTGGAATCTGGAGATGAAAAAGGACGGAAAGACGAATGGTGATACTATCAGAGCTACTCAACCTGCGAGTCAGGCGGACTACACGATCAGATGGGTTGTAGCTCTGGAAATGGCGGGGGCGGCGGGCGGAAGGGGTTTGGTCACATTTTGCATCATATAAAACGAATGAACAACTACTTCCATGGATTCCTGGTGGAGTCTTGGTCTGTTGAGGACCACAAGACGAAGAAGCTAGTTGCTGGGAGTGATTACGTGACAAGCTGCAAAACGTTTCAGTGTTCCACAAACGGCTCAATGAAATATGGTCTGGGAAGATCTGAGAGGATCGCGGCGTTCCAAACTGATCCACTTTGCAAATACCGGACATCAAAAGACGAAAGAATCGCAATGACCACATGTGCAAGTTGATTGGATCGAATCCTTTGCAGTGAGTATATTTGTGGTCGTTGAACGAGGAAGAGCCGTAACGGTTCTGCTCGAGGCCTGGCGCCTAACGCCTGGCGCAACAGCATTGGTGCCATACAGTCGGTCAGAAGTGCTTATTTGGCATCCAAGACTGGATAGCCCTGTTGATGCGCACACTATGTCTGTACAACCAATTGAGAGTTGCAAGGTTAAATGCACAAGAAAGCCGGAACTCCATGTGCCCACGTACGACACGAGTTTTGGTAAGTTGAGCGAAAAGGCCGCGATCACTTCCTTGTTGTTTGTTTACATGGTCGGGGTTGGGTGCTATGTTCTCGCGACTGCATTGGCGTGGGCATGGTCGAGGACCAGCGAATACAAAGGAAGCACTGTGACAACTTCTGACCGGTTGTGGGGACCTGAAGGAATGGGAGCGTTTGTGCCGAGCAACGTGTTTGTGTGGACGTGGATGTACAAACTCTTGTACGAGAGTACATCGTACCAACCTGGAGGTCGAACCGTGACTCCGTTCATGAGCAGCCTGAGCAAGCTTTTCGAACACATGAATGCCGGTGAACTGAGCATGAATGAGCTGATGACATTGGGGATGTTCAATCCGCGAAGGAATGATTCAAAGCCGACGTATGTCAGCAGCACGTGTTACATTGACCAGTGGGGTGGGGTGTCGATTATGAGTTTTGGAGCGTGCACGATGCCATCGTCTGCACTGTTGGTAGCTCTGAACGATGTTGCTTCACGTTGTGCTTGGGCACGGAGTGTCTGTGAGATTGCCAAACAATCTGACTGTTTCGGCGACCTTGAGTGGTGCACTCATGAGTATACTGGGAACCTCACAAATGATATCAATGGGGACACGATGGTTGGACTATCGATGATGGAGGCTTTCAAAGGCTCGGATGTCTCGAGGCTGGACTACACGTCTACGGCAGAGTATGGCGTGTATGGGAGCTATCACGTGCAGCAGCCTTGTGGCAGTGAAGTGTATGCGTGGGAGACCTGGCAAGGCAAGGAGGTGAACACGGTTTTGCCGACGCTTGTCAGCAATGGCTTGCATCGTTTTGGGAAGACTTGCTACAACACGACGGGCAAGCTGTCATTTGTGGACTTATTCAAGACAAACTACACGAGGACGTTCGGGCCATTGATTCCTATTGACTGCTCAATTGAAGGGCATGTTTTCGCTACAGGCTTGGGTGTCACGATTGCTGGTGGGAAATGCGCCGATTACTGCACAGCGAAGAAGTCTTCGGCAATCCACATCGGCGAGGATGAAGTGCCTGGTGGCTATATTGGATATTTGGACATTCACCTGCAGAATGCTGTTGTATTTGGAACCCGGTGGACCAGTGTTGGGTACGGCTTGTCGAAGTATGGTATGCGCGCCCTGCTTCCTGCAGCCTTCTTTTCCTACCAGTCTGGCACTCCAGGTTTTACAGTTCCCGATCTGGGGTTCCATCAGGATACTATCTATACGACTGTGTCCATGGGTGTCTCTGGTCAGCTCATCTCTGCAGCGCAGAACCTGTTGTTTTCGGCACTCTGGTTGTTGGTGATCCTTTTGAGTCGACGACTTGACTACCTATGGAATTGTTACTACTCTGTGATGTATGGCGTGGCTGGTTTGGGAACTTTTGTGACTTGTGCGCTGGACTTGCCTCGTCAACGTACGTTGAGAGCGTTTGGCATGTCACCGTTAGTGTCCGAGCAGATTTACGTGGTCACTGGGCTTATTGTTGGTGCGCAGCTGGCCATGATGTTTATCACTCGTCAATGGTTGATGCGAGCGTGTGATGTTCGCAGCAATCAATGGGCAACTGTGTATGGGGCTATAGTTGGTCCAATCATTGGTGTCTCATCGTTCTTTTTGTCCAAGGGGTATGAAGTGTCGGGTCATTTGACCGACAGTGCATGGGGTTCACGCAGTTGCTTATTCACGTACTGCTCGGAGGCTGGTGCAGGCTGGAGCTCATGGGTGATTGGTATTGTAATGATGGAGTTGAGTGCTGTTCTTTATGCTGGCATCGATCTCGCTGTGAATGGGTCCCGCCCCAGAAAGCCCATAAACATCGATTCGATCTGTTTCATCAAAAATGTCGAAGGTGACGTTCGCCCACGCCGCAATGTGTGGCAGTTAGACATGATGATTGCGGAGATTGATGGCTCGTTGTGTTGGACTTCGGCTGGGTGGACCCACCTGGGCTACGTGCACTTACCAAGCGGATTGGTTCGACGTTCCGAAATGTATGTCGCCATCTTTGATCA
Organism: Paralagenidium karlingii; assembly: GCA_027475765.1. Taxonomy (NCBI): domain Eukaryota; phylum Oomycota; class Peronosporomycetes; genus Paralagenidium; species Paralagenidium karlingii. Next base: position 39,056 of record JAMFLO010000104.1, on the reverse strand, counting down.
TCTCTTTCCACAGTACATGAAGCGTTCTACTCGAAGCTCTTACACCTTGTGGCCGGTTTGTGGATTCCACGTTGGTGGTGGACGCACCAAGTGTCTCAGTCAGAAAGTGTTAGCATGTGACTGGCGGAAGTGCCCAGTTGCGGTGGGAGCCCATGTGAGCACGGCGAAGGGGTACCCAGGATGATTCTGACTGAAGATGAAGTCTGCTCTGGTGATTCTATGTGGCACGAAGTGCCCTCCGTGATCGTCCAACGTGGAAAACAAGGTTCGATGTCGATTTATAGAGGCTGGTAGTGGCAGAGAGTAGATAACAGAGTTCCACTGCTGGGCATGACACGTGAGCGGACAGCTCATTCCATTCTGTGACGATGGAAGTACAGTTGCTAATGCACCACTGTTGATGGGGGATCGGCAAACACACAGAACATATCGACACAAGCCCATGCTGCTAAATTGTCTAATTGGAGTATTTAGCAAACATGTTTCCCAAACATCGCATGACTGGAAGATGAGGCTTTGCAGTTCATCTTTCAACTTGCAGATCTCAGCAGATTTCACTGACTCTACTGGCCCACACAGTATCATCTTTCAGATCCTTCGCCTTTGATGTGTTTCAAGATAGGATCTCACAGGTCTGATCGTTCCCATGAGGTTTTGAGGTTTTATATGTGGTTTCTCGGGTGGGTTTCAGCACTGTAGTGTTCTCTGACCCGTGGGTTTTCGGGTTTGCGGGTTTTCCCTTGCTGGACTGTGTTGTTGGTGCGGGTTTGACTCTTTGGAAAGAAAACACTCGACGGCCTGCCAAAAAGCGAAAGGTGGGCGCTTGGAGTTGTGTGGCCTCCACAGAAAGCGGCGATCGGCGCAGTGTATTGGTACGGAAACCAATCTTCCAGGACAACCAATCAGAGGTTTCCAGGGACTTTGCGTGGGCTCGGTGTCTCTTTGTGGCTTTGGCTCACCGCTCGTGCTGATCGTTTGATCGTTTGATCGTTTGGTGGAGACACAAAGTCACCCAATGGACCGTGGCTTCAGTGGCTTTGAGTTTGCCAATGGCAGTGGCTTTGGCGACCACGACCAATTTGCTGGAGGCTTTCAAACCCAGCAGTCTCCAACCAACCATAACCATGGACTCGCCAATGCCAGCCAGGGCAATGCGGGCTCCCAGTATGCGTTTGTGGACCCGAGTGAATTGGCGACCCAGCAACTTGACGACGATTACAGCTTTTACGACCAGTATGCGGCGGCCAATGCCCCTGGTCCAGCAGGTGCGGGTGGAAGCACCAACCAGTCCCCTTTGCTGGGCACCACGTCTTCGTCGACGCGACCGGACCATCACGAATTGCTGGCTTCGCTGGACGAGAACCCGCTCGCGGAAGACTTTTCGCATCTCAACTTTGAAGAAGCCCCGGATGAGGACCAGTTGGACTACACTTCCCGCGAATTGCCGGCCCACGCCTGTGCCTACTGTGGTCTGCATGACCCGGCCAGTGTCGTGAAATGCGTGGCCACGGACAAATGGTTTTGCAATTCCCGTGGCAACACCTCGGGATCGCATATCATCCAGCATCTGGTGCGAAGCAAAAACAAAGAAGTGTCGCTGCACCCGGAATCACCACTTGGCGAAACCGTGTTGGAGTGCTACAATTGCGGATGCCGCAATGTGTTTTTGCTGGGATTCATCCCAGCCAAACAGGACTCGGTGGTCGTGTTGTTGTGCCGCGATCCATGTTTGCAGATGAATGCACTCAAAGACATGAGCTGGGATATGTCCCAGTGGCTTCCACTGATTGAAGATCGCTCGTTTTTGCCGTGGTTGGTCAAAGTTCCGTCCGAACATGAACAATTGCGTGCGCGACAAGTCACATCCAGCATCATTGCCAAACTGGAGGAGCTCTGGCGCGATAATCCGCTTGCGACCATTGAAGACCTGGATCGCCCTGGCGTTGATGATGAGCCTGCCCCGGTGCAAGTCAAGTACGATGATGGCTACCAGTATCAGAACATTTTTGGCCCACTGGTGAAAATGGAGTCGGACTATGACCGTAAAATGAAGGAAGCCCAGACCCAGGATGGCGTGTCGGTGCGCTGGGACATTGGTTTGAACAAGAAGCGCAATGCCATTTTCAGCTGCAATCGCCCAGACTCGGATCTTCGGCTTGTTCCCGGTGATGAGATTCGTCTTCGTCTTGGAAGCGGCTCGGCCATGATTTATGGTAAAGAATGGGAAGGCTCCGGTCATGTGTTGCGCATTGAAGAGTCAGAAGTGACGCTGGAGATGCGCAATAACAACGCGCCAGTGGATCTTTCGGATGGATTCCTGGTGGACTTTGTCTGGAAAGCAACTTCGTTTGATCGGATGCAGGCTGCCATGAAGACTTTCGCGGTGGATGATACTTCGTTGACGGGATATCTTTACCATAAGATTCTGGGTCATGATGTCGATGTTCAAGCGCTTCGTGCTCCACGCTCCATGAATGGCAATCGATTGTCGGCGCCGGGTCTTCCAGAACTGAATCCCCCTCAGCTGGAAGCCGTCAAGGGTGTGATGGTGCAACCACTGAGCCTCATTCAGGGACCCCCAGGTACGGGCAAAACCGTGACATCCGCTGCGATTGTGTATCACATGGCCAAGCAGAACATGGGCCAAGTCCTTGTGACAGCTCCAAGTAACATCGCTGTCGACCACCTGACGGCCAAAATCAGCGCCACAGGCCTGAAAGTTGTTCGCCTTGCTGCCAAGAGTCGTGAGGCAGTCGCGTCCACCGTGGAACACCTTTCGTTACACGCAATGATCAAATCACTCGACACTCCTGACAAGGCAGATTTGCGCAAGCTGATGCAACTGAAGGATGACCAAGGTGAGCTTTCATCTCAGGATGAAAAGCGATTCAAGAGTCTTAAGCGACAAGCTGAACGGGAGATCCTTCAAGCGGCCGATGTGATTTGCACCACTTGTGTCGGTGCTGGCGACCCCCGCTTGTCGAATTTCCGTTTCCGTCAAGTGTTGATTGATGAAGCTACCCAAGCAACTGAACCGGAGTGTCTGATTCCAATTGTTCAAGGTGCCAAGCATGTTGTGATGGTCGGCGATCATTGTCAGTTGGGACCCGTCGTGATGAACAAGAAAGCTGCAAACGCTGGGTTGAATCAATCCTTGTTTGATCGTTTGCTGAAGCTTGGTCATCGTCCGTTCCGTCTCCGTGTGCAGTATCGTATGCATCCATGCCTGTCTGAATTCCCATCCAACATGTTTTACGAAGGTGAATTGCAGAATGGTGTGTCGACCAGCGACCGTCAACTGCAGAATGTGGACTTCCCGTGGCCAAACCCGAACAAGCCAACGTTCTTCTACATTTGCCTTGGCGCGGAAGAGATTTCATCTTCAGGAACGAGTTATTTGAATCGTACCGAAGCAAGCAACGTTGAAAAGATCGTCACCTCGTTCCTGAAGTCTGGTGTCTCCCCCAGTCAGATTGGTGTGATTACTCCATATGAAGGCCAGCGAGCATACGTGGTGAACTATATGCAACGCAATGGTGCAATGCGCTCGCAACTCTACAAGGATGTGGAAGTTGCAAGCGTGGACTCTTTCCAGGGAAGAGAGAAGGATCTGATCATTTTATCTTGTGTGCGATCCAATGAGAACCAAGGCATTGGCTTTCTAAGCGATCGTCGTCGATTGAATGTTGCCCTGACCAGAGCCAAGTATGGTGTCATTATCCTTGGCAACCCTCGTGTGTTGGCCAAGCAAGAACTGTGGAACCGCTTGTTGAACCACTATCGTGACCATCAATTGGTTGTTGAGGGTCCACTCAACAACCTGCAACCGTCGTACATGCAATTCCCGCGTCATAGAACCGGCAAAGATCGCCCAGGTTTTGATGGACGTGGGATGTCGAGACAGCGCAACGCCAATCTTCCTCCTCTTGATTCGAGATTTGACCCATGCTATACCCAAGCACCGGCTGCGAACGCTGGTGCTGGAGCCAGTACTGGTGGGGCCACTTCTGGTGTTGCGCCAAACCGTTTTGGTGGTGTTGGAGCTGGCGTACCACCGTTTGCTCCGCAACGCGGTGCTTCTCGTGGTGGCGCGCAAGGTGCTGGAGCGTTTGGAGGAGGCATGGGGCCGTTGACTCAAGAAGGGATGGGAATGACCCAGGCATCGATGGCAGGACTGGACAGTCCTTTCACGCAAGCTGCTCATACCCAATCGTTCAGTCAAATGTCGAGCGCGGACAAGTTTGGCATGTCTCAGGACACGTTCATGTATGATCACGATTTCAAATCGCAGAGTGTTCCAATGTCGCAGGATATTCGCGGAGGCACCGACTTTTACTGAGCGAACGACCCAACCAAGACCACCGCAGAAGAGAAGAAGATGCTGTTGCTTCACTTTGTTGTTGCGTGGGCAAAACGTGATTAGCAAATGCGAGAATGCTTCTTTGGACGCTTTGATCACAAGACTTTTTCGATGAGGAATGATGATGTGGTGATGTGACGTGGCGGACCGCACGTATACAACCATGACTCATGGTTTTGACCAGAAGCTTCATTGAGGCTTATCGGCATATCTTTTGGATGGCACAAAAGCATGGGAACATGAACAGTTTAGTTGCCTTTGGGTGCGCACGGATGATTGCGAAGTGAACAGCAAACGAGTCTGCCGAGGGAGATTGGAAGAGTAAGAAGAAAACAAAAAGAAAGAACGAACACAGGTGAGGTATGGAGGAGATGATGGGAAGAGTTCACAACTGGAAAAACTCGCCCCACTGAAGGCAGTGTGCTCGAGCACATGGTTTGATGATGCAAGGTGGCAGGAGAGCGAACGACAGGTCGTTGGTTTGGATGTCGTATCACCAAGAAACAGGAAAACTAACGAAAAAGAATGATGAACGAGTGGAGAAGGCTTGAACCTGCAGAAAGACCAATGTTGGTTTGTTGCTTTGTGCGCATTTGTTCCGACTTCACCTCACGATCGAACCACAACCAGTCGACCCCCCACACACGAACACAACACGAAGGGAGTCTTCTATCGATTTATTTCAATTACAAACAGCTGACCGGCCACTCAGCAAGCGCTTATTTCTTTTTCTTCTTGGACTTTTTGGTGCCCGTGACTTTTCGAGCAGCAGATTGCTGTTTCTCTTGTTCTTCCTCCCGCGCGAGGTCTTCTCCGATTTGATATGGGGAACGTAGAGATGACGAGATCTCGACCGACGTTGGCTTTTGGCTTGCGCCACCAGCTTCAATAACGCGACTGGTGAACCGTCGCTCCACTCCTTCGTTCTCCGAGGTATCCCAGAGAGCCAAGGAACCCTTGGAGCCACCAGCTCCCAGCAAAAACGGAGAATCCGCATAGAAAGACATGGTCATGAGCTCACCCTGGAACACCAACACGCCGACGACGAGTTAGCACCGTGGTCAAAGGTCCAACAGACGGATCAATCAATAGAAAAAAAACTCACCACATTCAGGTTCTTGGACGCGACACACATGGGCTTGTTGTCCATCAGATCCCACAGTTTGACTGTCTTATCCACCCCTGCCGTCGCAAATAGTCCCGGGATGCGTGGAGCAAACGAGATCGCCGAAGTGGGACCCGAATGAGCTTCAAATCGGAACAACGGCGCGGCACCAGCCATGCGAACGTCATATCCGACCACCACACCATCTTCACTGGAGGCAACAATCGTGGTGGGGGCATATGGACACCAGGTCATGCTCTCGACATCCGCGCTCAACTGGAACTTCGAGAACGCATCAGGTTGACGGCCGTCCAGCACCACAATGGTACGATCAAACGAAGCACTGGCCAAAACAGTAGTTTCTACCGGGTTCCATCGCACGCTCTGCACCTTGTCTGTGTGATGGTTCACTGTGTACATGCAGGCTTGGGTGGTGATATCCCAGATCTTAACTGTGTTGTCAGCTGATCCACTTGCAAGCATGTTGCGATGGCCCACATTCCAATCCAGAGTCATCACTGCATCTTGATGGCTACCGGCCTTGAGTGCCATTTTCTGCTTGTGATTCTTGCGCTTCTTCAAGCCCTTGGGCACCGCCACATCGCGTAGCGCACTGTTTTCTTCACCGCCAAGCGTGGCGCTTGGTTCCAAGACGTCCAGCACGTCCAGATTCCAGATCTCGATGCCCGGCTTGAAGGTGCCAACAGCCACAAAGCTTCCTTCCACTGCTCCTTTCTCGGGGTCAGCGGGAACTGGCGCACAATCCATCCAAGCCATGCACAACGGGAACGCGGGGAGATTGATTTCGTGGTGAACATACAGTGATCCATTGTCGTCGTCGTAAACCTGCACCTCAAGATTGCTGAATTCTTCTTCTGTGTTGGCCACCAAGATCACGGCATCGGTTGGACGAATCTCAATGTCTTCCTTGTCGAGTTCTTCGTCTTGATCTTCATCGTCAATGTGATCGATATCCATTCCAGCTCCCTCGATGTCCATACCATCATTGTCCTCGTTGGCTTCTTCATCCGAATTGACTTCCTCAAGATCTGGTTCATTGTCTCCAATATAGTTTTTCAGCGCAACGTCGTCATCTTCATCGTCGTATTCATCCATGCGGAATTCCGGTGGCAGTTCTTGCTCCTCGGGTTTGTTCTGGTTTGGTTGTTCTGAGGCATCATTAGCATCTTCTTCTTCTTCTTCATCTTCCATGGCTTCCATTTCAGCGGCTTCTTCTTCGGCCGCAAGCTCATGCATCATCTTGACTTCTTCTTCTGTGAGCTTTTGCTTTTCTGGGATGCGTTTGGACGCGCCCTTGGGCACCCAGGCAAGAGCAGAAATCATGGTTGCTTTCTAACGATCAGACTGCAAGTGGTTTGCTTTTCCTTTGTAGAAGACTTTTGCTTGTGCGTTGCTGGCGTTTTGCTCTGGACACGCGCGCTGGTTGTGCAAAGGCGTTGACGTCTTGGACCCCAAACGTCACCACCAAATGCATGCAAATGAAAATGGCTGGTGGGCTGGACTCTGACAACCAATCCAATGTGACAGGTTCTTAGCAGTATGTATTTTCACAGGTGATCAAATGTACACAGGTGCATCAAGTGGGGCGAGTTCTGGAGCTTTGGGTGGTGGACGATCCAATTCAATGAATTGTGGTGCAATTCATTTTGGTACCACACCCCCCAGTTTGGATGCGATTCATTGTACCGTTTCAGTGCAACTTGCATGGGCCTGGGAATTGCTGGTTTTGGCCGCCACAGCACAAGCACCATGGAAGTTCCTGCCAAGATGCCCACAGATTTCCACCAGGTTCAAGAGCTGCTGAGTGTACAACGATTTGTCGCTGGTCTGCAAAAAGCTCTGGACGAAAATGACCAGCTCAAGCTGCATCCGCTTATGCAAGAAGCACTGCACAACAAGCTACCATGCGCCCAAAACCCATCGGCGACCACTTTCGCCAACCCCGAGGGTGGCGACGAATCCTCGATTTTGCTCAGCCAAGACGCGCTCGCGTGTTATTTAAGGGCCTGCACGGCGTGTCTGGTGTATGAACCGTTTCTTCATACGCTTCTACACCATTTGAGAGCGTTTCTGTTGGATCTGGTCGCGCGATTGACCGATCGCAACTGCGTGTTGTATCTCATCGACGAACCCAGGGCTACTTCTACCTCCAGCTCGAACAACAACAACAACCGCAAGAACAACAAGAACAACAAACGCAACACCGCAAAACTTCGATTTACACTTTGCAGCGATTTTGTGAGACGAAATGAACTGATTGTCGACACCTTTTCCAGACTCTTGCCGCTGGCACCCAACGTACAATCCCTGGCGATGCACTATTTCAAACAATCCCCGGCATTTTTCGACTATGCCACGAGATATTCGGCTTCTTCTTCAACTCGTGACGGCCAAGTTGATTTGGATCGTCTTTTGGGCATTGCACGCACGGCTTTGCGGCTTCTTCGATGGGACGCACAAGCGTTGGATGCACTGTGGAATTGGAGCGTGTTTTTCCCCTTGTGCTTCCACAACAACGATCAGATCAAATGGTATGCTGCCCGCGCGACGGCGATTTTGCTCAAGCTCAGTAATGCCCAGCGCGTGGAGTTTCTTTCGCAACTTGGCGTTGGAGAAGCAAACCAGAATGTGAATGAACTGGATACGAAAGAATTCCTTTACGAATCCACACAGCATCAAATCAAAGTTGACATGCTGTGTACCCAATCAGACGATGCAGCTACAGATTCCACCCACAAACCAGATTCCTCAACGATGCCGTTGCACGAGACCTTGAGGAGTATCTTTGGTGTGTTGATTCCGAACACCGGCAAGCGTCAGGCTGGTGCTCTTGGGGAAGTCACAGACAAGCCGTCTTTGGTGCTTACTGAGTCGACCAAACGCAACCTGCAGCAATTGGCAATTGCACTCGCTCTGAAGCGCCCCATTCTGGTGTCTGGTGCCGGAGGAAGCGGCAAGACAGCGACAATTCGTGAACTAGCAGTTCTGTCGGGAAATCCTGAGCTGGTGGAACTACACCTCGATGACCAAATTGACAGCAAAACTCTTCTGGGAACTTATGTGTGCACTGATATTCCTGGCGAATTCACCTGGCAACCTGGCGCATTGACAACCGCCATTCTGGAAGGCCGATGGGTAGTCATTGAAGACATCGACCGCGCTCCGTTTGAGATTTTAGCAGCATTAATGCCTCTGCTGGAAACTCGTGAGATGCTGCTTGCAGGCCGAGGTGAAACACTTGTTGCACACGAGAACTTTCAGATCTTTGCAACTACAACAAGTGATTCTATGCCCAAGGGCTTTCAGGAATCTGTCTGGTCGATCATGAAACTGGAGTCACTGGATGATGCCCAGATCCGTCAGGTCTTGGAACAGAAATTCCCTAAACTCAGTAGCAATGTGGTTGATCTCATCATGGAAACCTTCCAAGTGGTCAGTGGGAGTGGAAGCCTCGCTGGAAACGCTAGCAGTGAGGCCTTGAGACAACACGGCGCTTGGGTATGGAAAGAAACAAGGCGCAATTATGGAAGAGATTTCTGTCTTCGAGACTTGTTGAAGTGGTGCCATCGCATCAGTTGCTTTGGATCGGTTGCATCGACCAACGCTTCTGTCGTCCATGGCGACCACTCCCGGGATTTGAATTTGACTCGTACCGTCACTTTTGTGACAGAGCACGAGCGACTACGAATCGTCACTGAAGCTCTGGATGTATTTTGTGGAGGAATCCGTGAACCTTCGACGCGATTAGAAGCCGCCAAGGCCATCGCCAGTCTCTGGAACCTTCAAGAAGAGCAGATCACTCACGAAGTGAAGCACAGACGACCACACACCAACGTCACTCTCCATGAGATGGAGATTGGTCGGGTGCATCTCCCCACCTTACATGATTCTTCAGCGTCAGCTTCGTCTACTTCTGCCGAAAAGGCCAAGTCGTTTATTTTGACAGGCCATTCATTGAGACTGATGGAGCAACTCGCTGCGATTGTGTTTACAGGTGAACCTGCGCTGCTTGTCGGTGAAACCGGTTGCGGCAAGACCAGTATCATTCAGCATCTTGCGCATTGTCTTGGTCAGAAACTGGTTGTGCAGAATCTCAACATCCAGAGCGATTCCTCAGACCTTGTGGGTGGTTTCAAGCCCGTTGAGATCCACTTGCTTGCGCGGCCCGTGTACATGCAGTTTGTGGAATTGTTCAGCACGACTTTCTCGCAAAAGAGCAATGCAAGCTTCTTACAGCTCGTTCGTGCAGCCTTTGAGAGTAAAAACTGGAGTAAAATGCTCAAGGGCATGCACAAAGCCAAGCATATGGCGAACAACAAGTTGGACAAAAGCACATCCGGGGAACCAGACAAAATCGTTGACGGTGGCAATTCACCAAGTCATTTGCGACTCGAATGGGAACAGTTTGAACGCATTTTGACTCGGTTTGAGCGTCAAAAAGAACAAGTGGAGACCTCGTTTGCGTTTGCGTTTGTAGAAGGTGCATTGGTGAAGGCTCTTCGCGACGGTCATTGGGTGTTGCTGGACGAGATCAATCTGGCGTCCTCGGAGACCCTGGAGCGCATTGCGACCTTGCTGGAAACCCATGAAAAGTGCGCTTTTTCGTTGACGGAACGAGGTGATGTCGAGATTATCAAACCTCATCCGAACTTCCGTTTGTTTGGTGCGATGAATCCTTCCACCGACGTGGGCAAAAAGGATCTGCCATTGGCGTTGCGCAACCGGTTCACCGAGATTTTTGTGGACGAACCGTTGGAACCAAATGATCTGCAGATGATTGTGAGCCATCAATTCCATCGCAACGGTGCCAATGACGGACAAGTGCCCGTACAAGCAATTGTCGAGTTTTATCTACACGCCAGACAGCTAGCAACCACCAAACTGTTTGATGGGGCCAGGCTTCAACCGCGTTTCTCACTGCGTACTTTGTGCCAGGCCCTTGAGATTGCACAGCTTTTGGTGCAAAAGGGGTTTGGCATGGACCGAAGTGTCTATGAAGGCTTTTGCTCCTGCTTTTGCACCCAACTGGAAGAAGAGTCACGCGTGTTTATGGAAAAACAAATCAAATCGACTTTTGCCAAGAAACTGAAAGCCAAGCAGCTGCAAAAGCCTACGACGAAACCCAAGGCTGGACAAGACGAGTATGTGCTTGTGAGCTGCTATTGGCTTCCTCGTGGCATTGATGAAGAGCTTCCGTTGCTGGCTGCTTCTGACACTGACAAAGGTGCGCGCAAGCAATTTGTGGTCACCAAAACGGTGGAAGCCAATCTGAAGCATCTGGCCCGAGCAGCTCTGTTGAGCAAGTACCCAGTGCTACTGCAGGGTCCTACTTCTGCTGGCAAAACGTCGTTAATCCAGTTTCTGGCCTCTCAAATTGGTCAAAAATGCGTTCGTATCAACAACCACGAACACACCGACTTGCAAGAATACCTGGGTAGCTACGTGAGTGACTCCAACGGTCGGCTCGTCTTCCAAGAAGGTATCCTTGTCCAGGCATTGCGCAAAGGCTGGTGGATCATTTTGGATGAACTGAATCTAGCCCCAAGTGAGATTCTTGAAGCCTTGAATCGTGTGCTAGATGATAATCGTGAGTTGTACCTGGCCGAAACCCAGGAGATCATCAAGCCGCACAAACAATTCTTGCTGTTTGCAACCCAGAACCCACCAGGATTGTACGGTGGACGTAAAGTGCTGTCTCGTGCTTTTCGAAATCGTTTCATGGAAGTTCAAATGGATCCTCTACCCAGCAATGAATTGTTGCAGATCCTCGAGGAGAAGAGTTTTTTGCCACGAAGCTTTTGCGAGAAACTGATCGAGATTTTCCAAGATTTCCAACGCATCCGTCAGCAAAGCTCTTTGTTTGCGGGCAAGCATGGAAGCTTCATGACAACTCGTGATTTGCTTCGGTGGGCGAACCGTATGCCAATGACCAAGCAGCAACTGGCAGAAGAAGGGTACTGCTTGCTCGCGGAACGCTTGCGGAAAGACAGTGAAAAGCTTGTGGTCAAGCAAGTGCTCGAAAAACATATCAAGGTGGTGTTGGACGAAGACACAATGTACCATGGCAAACAACGTTCCCGAAAAGATATGGCACTTTGCCAAGTCATCAACGACAAGGGAGAACTCGAGAGTGCCAAGCAGTGGGGAACTTGGGATCAATTTGAAAAAGTTCAACAACAGATTGATGAAGCCGCGACTTGCGATGCAACGTCGGAATCGGCCAAGTCGGCTGCGAGAGGACTTCAACAGATCAGTGTGACCAAATCGTTGCGAAGATTGTTCACATTGGTGGGGAAATGCCTTCAGTACCAGGAACCAGTGCTTCTCGTGGGTGAAACCGGGTGTGGTAAAACCACCGTGTGCCAATTGTTTGCCTTGTTGTTTGAGCAACAACTGCATGTGATCAACTGTCATCAACATACCGAAACGTCCGACTTTCTTGGGTGCCTGAGACCCGTTCGAGGCAAAGAACAGATTGCCCACAAGCTGGAGCAGAAGCTACGCAGCGTGTTGATGGAAGTGGCCGACGAACAAGACCAAAATCACCTGGCATCAGCTAGCTTGCATAGCCTGTTAGAGAGTTTTGATGCCGTCAAGCAACAGATCCTGGAAGACATGGCGGCGGAAGTGGAAGAGATTGAACTACTCAAGTTCCGTCTGGCGTCTTTGTTTGAATGGGTGGATGGTCCTCTCATTGAGAGTATGAAGCAAGGGGATTTGCTGTTGATTGATGAGGTCAACTTGGCAGAAGATGCGGTGTTGGAGCGGTTGAATAGTGTGCTGGAACCTTCGCGAACGATTCTGCTGGCAGAAAAAGCTAGCGGCAAAGGCCAAGTGGAAGAGATTGTGGCGTCCCCCAAGTGGCGTGTCATGGCCACGATGAATCCTGGTGGTGACTTTGGCAAGCGTGAGCTGTCTCCAGCGCTTCGCAATCGATTCACTGAGATCTGGGTGCCGGCTATCACCGATTTGGAAGATATTGGTACCATCATTCGAGACCGACTTGTGGGCAAAGCGTCGTCCCAAACTGCTGTTCCTCGTCCATTGGAACCTCTTTGTGATCCAATGCTAAAGTTCGTGAAGCAGTTCAATGAGGCCAATGGCCATGCAAGTGGCTGCGGCACGGTGACCTTGCGTGATGTGCTATCATGGATCCATTTTATTCGTTCTGTGACAAAGTCCAGTGATGCCAACGACGCTAGTTGTCTTTCGTCGTGGGTGGCATTTGTTCAAGGTGCCGCCCTATCAGTGCTGGATGGACTTGGCTTGGGATCGGATAAGGCACTTGAGACGGCACAGAAAGCACGTAAAGATGCCTATGAGATGCTGCTGAACTTGGTCACCGAGGAGGCTGCACGACAAGAGGCAAGAAACAGCTTGTTCGTGATGCAAATGGCTGAACGCGCCAATGACAGTGACCAAGAGAAGGCGGATCCCAATCAGTTCTGCATCAGTCAGCTCAACAAGGAAAGCCAATTTGGCATTGAGCCATTCTTCATCGATCAAGGAAGCCTGGCAGTGTCCACCTCGCAAGTGAACTTCTCGTTGAAGGCTCCAACCACACTCTCCAATGTGTTCCGTGTGCTGCGGGCCATGCAGGTGAACCGACCGATTCTGCTGGAAGGTTCTCCTGGTGTGGGCAAGACAAGCTTGATCAATGCGATTGCCAAGGCATCCGGAAATCGTCTGGTGCGCATCAACTTGTCGGAACAGACCGACATTTCGGACTTGTTTGGCTCTGACTTGCCTGCTCCAAGTTCGACGGAGAAAGATAACGACGGGGATGACCAAGCCAACAGCAAAACAACAGGCGCCAAAGCTGGTGCCTTTGAATGGTGCGATGGTGTGTTTCTTCGTGCCCTGAAGAATGGCGATTGGGTGCTTTTGGATGAATTGAATTTGGCCTCTCAATCTGTTCTCGAAGGACTCAATTCGTGCCTTGATCATCGAAGCAAAGTGTACATTCCAGAGATTGATCAGGAGTTTGATTGTCCCAAGTCTTTCCGTGTCTTCGCCGCGCAGAACCCACTCTGCCAAGGAGGCGGCCGAAAAGGTCTGCCAAAATCGTTTTTGAATCGATTCACTCGTGTGTTTGTCGAAACGCTGCGTCCAAACGATTTGATGCACATTGCGTCGTGTCTCTACCCGGCCTTCGACGACCAGGAAATCACTGTGAAGGGCAAATCCACTTCGTTGTTGGTGCAGATGGTGCGTTTTAATAGTGCAATCCATCATGACACTATGGTTTCTTGCGCGTATGGTCGAAGTGGTGCACCGTGGGAGTTCAACTTGCGCGACGTGTTTCGACTGTGTGACCTCCTTGAGCAAAGCAAATCGGACAACGTGATGCTTCCCGTCGAAGACCACGCGGATGGAATCCAAACCCAAGACCAGGTGCTTGAGGTGCTTCTCTTCAAGCTTCGATACTTTGTGAATTTCATTTACGTCGAGCGCATGCGCACGCATGAAGATCGCAAGCAGATTGCCAAACGATTTGAGGAATTCTTCGGCATGGACTTGATTCCGTTTGTCAACAAGAGTTTTGACATGTCCCCGACCACGCTGCGGGTTGGACTGGCCAAACTGCCCCGCAATACATCGCAAAATGCACTCGAACATATGGCGCTGGGCAGAATGCCCCCAATGTTAGGATTCCTGCTGCAGCCCATGGAAGCACTTGTTCATTGTGTGAATCTCAACTGGCCTGCTCTTCTGGTTGGACCAGCAGCGAGTGGGAAAACGTGTTGTGTGCGTCTTTTGGCTGCCTTGAGTGGCAACAAGCTTCATGAAATGGCCATGAGTGCTGGAACTGATGCGACGGAACTACTGGGGTGCTTTGAGCAAGCTGACTTGGGGCGCAAGCTTCGAGAAATCAAACAGGATCTTGCGCAACAAGTACACCAAACCATGAGAAGACTGGCTTTGCACATTTCGACGCTCAAGACTCCAACGGGCAACGAGGCGCATGCTTGCTTCCGCACGGTGGGGCAAACATGGCAGGCACTTGCTGCTCATGAGCAATCAACGAAACAGCAGCATCAACACGGCAAGCCCAGACCGACCAAGAATGAACTTGATGATACGTTTATGGGGTTGCTTCGTCAACTTGTCACTCTCGTGACGAAAGCACAAGGCGTCCTGGAGAATGCTGGTGTCACGCTTGCTGACATGTCGGCTGCTGTCAGTGATAACGATGGCTTGCGAAGCTTCAGTGATCGACTGGATGAAGTGCAAGCATTGAGTGAGCAGAAGAGCATTTCAAGCTGCTTCGAGTGGGTGGATGGAACTTTGATTGAAGCCATGATCAAGGGCGAGTGGTGTTTGTTTGACAACGTCAACTTTTGCAGTTCATCGGTGTTGGATCGATTGAACTCGCTGATGGAGACGGGAGGAGAATTGCTGGTCAACGAGTGTGGTGTCATCAACGGCAAATTGCGTGTCATCAAACCTCACCCGAATTTCCGACTGTTTCTGGCGATGGACGCGCAATACGGTGAAGTCTCGCGTGCAATGCGGAATCGTTGTGTCGAGATTGGATTCGCGCACCAAGATGGCCAGCAAGGGATCGACGAACAAACCACAGACGAGCTGGCTCTTCACAAACTCGTGGAGGCGACCGTGAGCGATCAATTCGACTTGATTACTCTAGTGAACCACGCGAACCTTCCGGGCTTGGAGATCCCCAATGCATTGCGTGTGATTCACCAACAAGTGACGTCCTTGCAGGCAAATGGGCACCGATTGCTCATGGGCCACCGGTGGTTCAATCGCCGCCACTTGCAGAATTGGGCGTGTTTTGCTTGTGCAGAGATCCAACGAGGGGTGCCAGCGCTGCACGCTTTCCGCCAGAGTTTTGCGTGGGTGTATGGCCAGCAAGTACTGGAAGCGATGGACACTCAGCTTGCAGAAGCCTTGGATGGTGCCGTTGAACGTGTCAAACACAGTCGTGGGTGCCCACTACCCATCGTGCACAAGACTTTTGATCTTTCTCAATCTACTGAGACAGTGTTATTGCGCATGGAAATGGCCTATTTGGAGTACTTGTTGTATTGCATTTCTGTCCAAGTCCACGATGCACTCACTTCGCCGACTACTCAAGTCAAGCGTGTCTTGCTTGCCTTCTTGAAGAACAAGTGGTCTTGCTCCTGCAACAGCGAGAATATCCATGCTGTCGACGAGCAAGACATGTGGCAACTCATGATCGAGGACACCTCCGGGAGCAGACTTGTACCATGTGAGCACATTGTCAGTGCGGCCAGCCAAATCATGGCTAGTATCAGCAAGCACCAACAAACCAGTGGTGCTACTTGGGGCAATGGCTCTCTTGCGTGGAACTTGATCCCATTTGCTTTGTGTCGCGTTGTTTCCCGTGCGTCAGGTGCGCACAGTCGCGAAATGATTCGTATCACGTTTGACAAGCTGGTTGCCAAGCACTGTAACTCGTTTGGTGAGATGGAGGTTCGTCAGCTTCGCGCGTTTCTCGAGTTCTTGATGGACAAGCAACAAGAATCCTTTACACAGCGGATTGCTGGCGGTGTGGACTTGATGCACCATTCGATGGCGATGCAATGGCTGGAGCGTTTCCAAGAGAGTCGTTTGCTTGAAGCAGTGGATGCTCGATTCGGCGTGGGGGTATCCACTGAAGCATCTGGAAAAACCAAGACGAAGAAGGCCAAGCGAGCCAAACCAGGCATCGATGAGCAAGCAATCAAGTCGCTCTGCTTGCTGCAGCAATCGTACGCGTTGAACCAATATCACGTGGACCGATCGAACATCGAAGCGTTCGAGATTGTGCTGCTGTTGTACCCGTTGATCAAGAGCTTTGATGAGTTTGTGAAAGCCTTTGCCAGTCAGTTGACAGCGTTGCCTCTACACACACGAGCGAGTTTGATGAGCAAAGTGATGCAGTTGGGACAACATCGCATGGAGTTTGGACAACAACTGGTGCTTCACAACGCATTTGATGTGATGAGCTTTGTGTGCCATTGGAAATGGTTCCAAAAGGCCATTTTCCAGTTTTTCAAACACGTGGAAGCTGCTGATCCAGCTTGTGTTTCACCTCGCCATGCGATCCATTCGCTGCACAACGTGCTTCAAGACAACTTGCTGCGGGTTCAAGATGCACTGGAAGACACCATCGGATGCGTCGCCAAGAAAGCGATTCTCTGGAAGCACGCAGGCCACCCGCTGCTGCCGATTTGTGCGCAAGACTGGCAGTTGCTGTTTGATTTTTACCAGTTGGAAACGCAGACGATGCAGCCCTTGCGAGTGTCCTCGTCGTCATCATCCTCTGCACTTGCGCCATCACGCATCGACGTGTTTGGCTTGTTGTTTGGAACCCTTCAGTCGGAACAGAGCATTCGCAGTGGTGCATTGGACATTGCGTCCTGTCTGTACGTCGACGGGTCCGTTCGTCAAGAAATGGTGGAGGCTCTGGCCCATATTGCCTGCGTGTTGCGTCAAGACAAGAAGAACCACGAGAACTCCATTGGCCAGGAAGGTACCTTGCCACCAAGTCTGCGGGATTTCTTTGGGCAATTACCCAAGTTGCTTCACCAACAATTGGCTGACAAGAAACGACTCACAACCGATGCCATCACCGGCCAACTGCTGTATCTATCCGAACTGCAGGACGAAGATGATGACATGAACAACAGTGAAAACGATGGAATTCGAGCAGCCGGCCAACCGACGGCACGGATCGGAAAAGATGCTCCGATCATCCTGTTTGACAATGAGCGGTTGTTACACCAACTGGTCGACTTCCAGCTCGAACCCCTGAGCCAACTAGCGTTCGTCAAACATGAGCTCCAAGTGGTTGTGCTGTTGCTGCAGTTCCTCAATGACATGTCGATGAACTCGATGAACTCGATGAACGCCGACTCTTGCAAATCCCGTGTACAGCCAGAGGTGTCCAATGTGCTGCCTCATGTGGAAAAGCTCTTGGATATGTTTCTAAGGCTTCGCAACCGTGAACCGACCAGCTTTTATGCCTACCAAGATGTTGTTTGGCGGCTGAGACTCTTGAACGATGCGCAGACCATTGACCGAGACCTGCTGTCCAGTCAATTGAACTCGTTGAGAAGTCACATGATGACAATTCTCTTGGAATTCCATCGTTTCTTGCACAACAATCTGTTTGCTACGATTGAAGCCATTGCACTCGAAGTTTTTTCCGTGTCCAAGAAGAAAGTCAAGGACCAGTCCAGTCAATCGGCGACCCGCCACGCTGGTGATGCGATCTTCACTGGACTTGCTTTACTGTTGAAGAACCACTGGAATGGATTGATTCTGCGGTTGATTTCGGAAGTGGACTTGACCAAATCGCATTGCCCGACGGTCGAAGCACCTTTGCGTGTG
Organism: Paralagenidium karlingii; assembly: GCA_027475765.1. Classification (NCBI taxonomy): domain Eukaryota; phylum Oomycota; class Peronosporomycetes; genus Paralagenidium; species Paralagenidium karlingii. The sequence continues at coordinate 21,210 of JAMFLO010000104.1, read as the reverse complement.
CTTCGCTTGGAGAAAGCCCAGAAGTTTTTGATGGAGATCAGCAGAAAAGAGTCCACTGGCAATGAAGTCACCTGCTGGCTCGACAAGATGGTGGTTCAGGTGTTCTCTCAGAGCATTCTCGCCTTTGAGTCCACGTTTGAGGCTCGTGTTTGGCCCGAAATCTGCGAATTACTATCGGTTTTGCAGCATCAGCACAAGTTTTCGGCGTCTCAACAAGTCCAACAACTGATGAGTCTTCTTCATCGCTCCAACGACCTCACGTTTGTCGCGTCTTTGGACCGAATCGTGTCGGTTTTGATGGAAGAATTCAGTGATGCTGCACCAAAGAAGCAGCAGCAGACGACGCCCCAGATATCACACTCGACGGATTGGTTCTCTCTGGGCAAGCGATATTTCTTGTTGGGCTTGTGGCGCTTTTGGTTGTTGCTTCCATCGTCTCCTGTGGATCCAGTGCTCAAACCTCGTATCAAACAACAAAAACTCATCCAACGTCTCGCCCATGGTCAAGCCCAGAATGTCGTCGTCTTTGGTTCCAATCTGCTCCATTCCCAGCCGATTACCCAGTGCTCCAACGATCTCAACACGCTTCACAGTCAGTTGATGCAGTGGAGTAGCCAAGCGCAGGCGCTGACACGCTTTGCAAGTGAACGCTACACGTCATCCCGCGTCGACAACCAAGACGAGCAAATGGTGAAATTGGATGGAAGAGTGTTTGGGGAATTGTTCCGCGAAACGTGGCAGTTTGAAAAGACCATTCTACCTCTACAGAAAATGCTGGGGCTTGTCCGCACGATGGAGCAACTGACCCATGATTGGCAGCGCAAATCATCCACGGGTCGCAAGCAAAAGCAATCGCTCTCTGAAATGGAATCCTTGTGGCAACGGCAATTGTTTGAGCTACAAATGCTGGCCCACACGTGTGAAAGCTTTTTGAGCCAAATGCGTCGAAAGTATGCGTCGTTCAAGGACGTGTGCGACCCACTTGGGGCAGCTTTGTACATGGTGTGCGAGGGCCTGGGCTTTTTCCGTGAGTTCGTGTCACGAAGAGTTGCCGAATGCCAACAGCAACAAGCAGAAATCCAACAACAAACCCAACGAGTGGCATTGCAGCTTGCACAGTATCCTCAAGTTCGCGTTGGAGCCAGCAATCCACTAAGCGTGAGGGATCTCTTTGTTGAGGACAAAGGCAGTGCTTTGAGAGCCATCTGTTCGCATGTGAACCAAACGCAAGAGTCGGTCGGCATGAAAGTACGCGAGATGGACTTTGTGCAGTTGGCTTTGGTTCAATTGGATCTCGACGTTCGTGATGAACTGGTTGCATGGCACCATCAGCTTCCGACCGCACAGTTGAACGCGTTCTATGCGCAAAGCAAACAGTTGTTTGATGCCTGCATGCGATTATGGGAAGACCAAAAAGCTCGCGAAGAACAAAAGCGCCTCGAGGAAGAGCAGGCTTTCCAGTACAAGACCAAGACACTGGAATTGGAGACCGAAGAAGAGATTCTGGAGAAAGAGTACCGAGAACAATTCCCAGATTATACTGCCTCGGACTTTGGCTTGACGGACACACCCGGCCACGCGGTTGTCAACTCACCACCGGCGCTGTCAGAATCGTTGTCGAGTTCACTTGTGGTGTCCGACCAACTCATTCATTTGCTATGCGAGGTCCATGCTCGATTCTTTGCACTCAATGCTACCTTGAAGTCGACCGTTGCCGCCAAAGAAAGACTTGGTGCCTTCACCAAGGCCTTTTCAATGGCGGTGGGCATGCGCCATATTCTTGCCCAAATTGATTGTGCCACCTTGCAATGGAACAGCATTTTGTCGTCCAGCTTTCTCGCTAGCTCGTTTGTTCAGCAGCAACTCCAGCTGGGTGCTGCAGCATCAACAGTAGGGCCCACCGCGCCAGTGGTTGCAACCAGTGCATTGACCAAAGACTACATGCATGGCATCGATTTCCATCGTGATCCATTTGTGCAAGAAATGATATTGGTGGTGTACCCCATTCAACAACTGCTCAAGAAACTGCAAGAGCTGCTGCTCCAATGGCCCGACCATGCCGTTTTGCAACAACTGGTGCTGATCTGCGAGCGTATCCGTCAATTCGAGTTGGCGTCGCCTCTTGCGAGAACGCTGGGTGGCATTGAGTTGTTGTTGCGCAAAGCACAGGACTGGGAGGCCTATGCTGCCAAACAGTATTCCATTTCCAAGCAGCTCTTGCCATTGTCTTCGTTGGTGACGCGTTGGCGCAAGCTGGAATTGTATTCGTGGCCGCATTTGCTCACGGTGAAGGACCAAAGCCATCGACGAGCGGCCCAAAAAGGTTGGTTCCATCTGTATTCGTTGCTTACGGGGGAGTTCGAGAGCAACGTTGCGGAATCGAACGCTTCATCTCCAAAAGAACTGGGATGGCTTCATCTGAACGAAGTGACCAAGTGGCTGTTCGTCATCGAACCACCAGCAACCGCAGCCAAGAAATCAAACCTGCACGATGGCAAGCAAGCAAGCAAAAATGAATTCCTGGGTAAACTCTTTGCCACCTGTGACGAGTACTTGCGAAGTTGTACCATGGGCCAATTCGAGACACGACTCGATATGATGTATGCTTTTTGCGCGCAATTCTTCACCGAAGTTGCGTTGATGCAGTTGCAACGCAACTCTGGCGAGTCGACACGGAACAACACGGCTCTCCAGACGAAAATGCGTGTGGCCAACGCGCTGTACCATTTGGTGCGCTTTTATCGTCAACACGAACGTCATGTTGCCACCAAATGGTCGGATCTCAAGAAACCCATCCAGAAGAAGCTCGAGGAGTTTGTCAAAATCTGCAAATGGGACGAACAAACGTACTATTCGCTTGCCGAATCGGCTGAAAAATCCCATCGCAAATTGATGAAATACGTGCGTGCATATGAAGACGACGTGCTCAACCTGCAAATGCAACCCACCATCGACGAAGCCGTCGATCATGGGGTCAGTAAAGATCCGTTTGGGGGCTTTGCTGCAACAAAGAGAGCTTTGCAAGAACTTGGCGATGAGGTGTCGATCGTACCCGAGAACAACTGCCACGAACCCGAGGAGGAACAAGAAGAAGAAGAAGAAGAAGGCCAGCAACAAGAGCCAAAGGAGAAAGCAGCAAACGACGGTGACGTGCCGCTGTACCCGATTGTTGTTGCCAAGCGGGTTGTGATGGACACACCATGGGTGACGATGCAGTCGCATTTGGAAAGTCTGGTGTTACCGTTGCAGTCGTCGTCTGTGTACGTGACGAAGACTCCAGACTTTACCAAGAAAATGATGAAATTCATTCACAAGAAGCTTTTGTTGACGCCTCAGATCGCTTTACGACAGAAATCGAGTGAGATCTGCGAGGGTTTATGCGAGACGATCTTCTATCGCATGAACCTGCTTCGTGACCAATCGGCCAAACTGCCGAAAAATGCCAAGCAAAAGGCTCTTCTGGATCTCCTGCAAGAGCTGCAAGTGCAGGGATTGAGTTACTTGCGAGGTCACCTTCCTCCTCAGCAGTTGGAGATGCACGAAATGTTTGAATTGGATGTGCCACAGGTGGAAAACTGCCTGCACATCGATGCCATTGAGACCGAAGCAGAGGTCGAGACCCCATCCATGAAGACAGCATCGAAAAAGTCTAAACGCGCCAAGTCCAAGAACAAACGTGTCAAGTCGAGTGTCAGTGAACAAGTCGAGGATCCAGTGGTGGACGAACCGCTGGAACGCAACTCGCCTCTTTGGTTGTGGCATCGCGCAGACACGTACTACTACCGCTTTGCCACTCAATTGTCTTCGTTGCGCTTCGCTTCCACCACGAGCTTTTCCCACGATTTATCGGCGGTGCAGGTCGACAAGATGATGGGCTTTGCAGAGAACATGCTGTTTACGATTCTGCAACAACGTCAGCTGCTTCACGCCATGTCGATCAGCCACCAAACACTGGTCAAGAGTATGGAAGATGCGAAACTATTGTGCAAGTGGCAGCAAGAGCAGAACCCACCGTCGAAAGAAGGCAGCGACGTTCCGGGCTGGGCTGGAATGTCCCCGAGTATGGTGGCTTTGGCACGTCAATGGCACGGACAACAACATGATTTGATTCATCTGTTGCGCAGGCCATTGAGTGAGTTCCGTTTGTTGATGCAGCACGCCAAGACGGGTTCAGGGTCAAGGGACTCCCGTGCTAATCTGGACACGATCTCAAAGCATTTCAGACTTCTCTTTGAACTTCTCACTCAACTGGAAGCGAAACTTCACAGCAACCGCGGTCTACGAAACGAGGTTGGAGTGCCGAGTTTTCCAAAGTGGACCGTTACTGGAAGTGAAGGAGCCCGTTTACACGGTATCTCGCCAGTCGTGGTCTGCAAGAGCAATGCGATCAATGCGTTTGAACAACTGCCCAGTCCACACACGCTGGCAACAACTTCAAAGACTCTGGCCCAAATGTTGCAATTGATTCGTCAAATCTGCCACGCAGCTCAAGGAACGATTTTGCCTGTGAACGGCCTGCAAACCTTTATGAACCAACTGGTTCCGTGCTTTCAAGCGGAAGCAATGTCGTATGAGGAATACCAGAAGCTGCTCGCACAAGAACAAGCGATGGGCAAACCCATGAAGAACGACCTTGGGTCGACGTCGACGTGGCTTCAAGTACCTGGTGTGAAGGAGTTTATGCACGTGACACTTCAGAAGTTTGATCAGACGATGGAGAGCATGATTGTGTCCATTCAGGAGCTTTGCAAACTCCAAGAGGCAAACCAGGTCGGTTCATCACCAAGTGATGCCAAGGATCCTGCTGACGACAAGCCGTCCGAGGAAGAAGATGGGTTCACGATTCACTCCCATGGTCAATTCCTGATGCAGTTTGCGAAACAATCACGTGTGAATCAAATCGTCGACCACATGACGACCTTCTTGGACCATCTTCAGACTGCCAGCAAGCAGATTGCTGATCAGAGTGATCCGAACTGCCAAAATGCCTGGATGCATGCTTTTCAAGTTGCTTTGGGTCTGATGAGCCAGCTGGTTTTGCCCAACCTGGAGCAAGTTCGCGGCCTGAACCGTCAGTTGATGGTTGATCTTCTTGTTTGCCACAAGAGTCTGTTGAAGATGGATTACGTGCTGGTTCGTGTGTTTCGTCAATTGTTTGTGCACGGCTTTTGTCGCTCGGACGACGCCAAAGACGAACAAGGTGAAGGAGATCCGTCCAAGACGCGTTTCGAGGATGATGTGGATGGAACTGGTATGGGTGAAGGAGAAGGCAAGAAAGACGTGAGTGATCAGATTGAGGATGAAGAGCAATTACTGGGGTTGAAGGGAGACCAACCCGACCAACAAGAGCCCAAGCAACAAGAACAACCAGAAGACACGGGGCTGGAGATGGAGAATGACTTTGATGGCGAAATGTACGACCTGCCGGAAGACCAACAACAAGAAGACCAAGACGACGACAAAGAAGACGACGAGCAGGAAGAAGAACTGGACCGTGAAATGGGCGATCTGGACCAAAATGAAGAGAATGTCGTGGACGAAAAGATGTGGGGCGACGACTCGGATGATGAAGAAGATGCAATTGACAAGGAAAAAGAAAAATTTGAAGAGAATGCGCCCATGGATTCCAAACCCATTGAAGACGAGATGCGCACCAAAGACGACGATGACGACGAAAACGCCGACAAAGGCAATGATCCAAAGACCAAGCAAGAAGAAGAAGATCAGTCTGCGCCGGACAAAGAGGATGACCACGGTGGCGATGACGATGACGACGGAGAAGACATGAAGGAACACGAGGTGAATGATGATCTCGAGGAGAAATACGAAGAGCAACATGACAACGTTGATCCCAACCAGGATGAAAGCCATGAAGAAGAACAACGTGCTGATGAAGATGCTCTTCCTGAAGACATGCAACTTGATCGTGAGGACGATGGAGACGATGGCGAAGAGGGTGAAGGTGAAGAAGAAGTAGAAGATGCCATGGACGACAATGAGCAGCCTGAAGCAGATGGGGAAGGCCAAGAGACCCACGAACAGGACGAAGATGGTGACGAGAATGAGCAACAAGAAGACGATGTGGACATGAGTGAAGAGAAAGCAGTTCAAATGGGCGGAGGCGGATTGGAAGACGAGAATGAAGACCACGCAGAGCAAGAAGAAGAAGAAGAAGAAGAAGAGGCAAAGGAAGAAGAGCAAGCGCAAGATGCAATGGAACCGCAACAAAAGCAGCAAGCAAGCGCTGGTAACCAGTCACGCAATGGACAAGATGAGATTCATCAAGACCAAGAAGACCAGCCAGAACACAAGGAAGAGCCAAGCCCCGACGCTGCTTCTTCCATGCAACAGGAAGACAGTGAAGAAAACCCCGACATGCACCAAGGAGCCGACCTGAACGAACGCGGTGTGATGCAACAGCAGCAAAACTCGAACGAGAAGCCGCAGTTGCAAAAGCCTGTTGAGAAGCAACAGCCCCAGGCACCGAATCCGTATGAAAACGCCGACAAGACACGTGAGCACTGGCAAAAACGGGTCGAGTTGTTCGAGAAACAGCAGGATCAACAAGACCAACCGCCTCAACAGGAGCAAGCAAAGCAAGAAGAAAACCAAGACATGCAGATGGGCCAACGTGTTGAGGACGACGATGAAGATGCGGATATGGCACTTGCTCCAACGGAAGACAACCAAATGCTCAACCCCAACTCTACAAATCCAGACGAAACCGAGGATCATGATGACAGTGTGCAACCCGAAGAAGACAACGAGAACGTGTTGATGGAGCAGGACCCTGAGATGGAGAGTGTCGAGCCACCAAACGAACAAGACGACCAGGTGCGCGATGCAGCTTCCAACGAAACCTCGGACAAAACTCGTCAAACCACCCAGCAAGAAGATCACATGGTCCCTGAAGACGAACAAGACGTCAAGATGAAAGATGGGCCCGTCGAACAAGACGATGATGACGCCCACGCAACGGATGACGACGATGATGAAGACGAGACCAAGAAGGAGAAAGAGAACCGGACGGTTACCAATTTGCTCCAACCAGACGTGATGGGATCCGAGTCGGAGACTCGTCATGAGGATGCATTACTCACCCAAGAACAAGTAACCAATCTTCGCCATGAACTGGACGAACTACTCTCCAAGTGGAACACGGCGGACCCCAACAAAAAGGAATTGGGCGATCAGGTCTGGTCTCGTTTCTCGACTTTGGTGGCCAACTCGTCCCAGCGACTGTGTGAACAACTTCGCTTGATCCTGGAACCCACATTGTGCACCAAAATGGCCGGCGACTTCCGCACAGGCAAGCGCATCAACATGCGCAAAGTGATTTCCTATGTGGCCAGTGATTTCCGCAAAGATAAGATCTGGTTGCGTCGCACCAAACCCAGCAAACGCCAGTACCAGATCATGTTGGCAATCGATGACTCCAAATCCATGGCCGAGAACCTGGCCGGTGAGTTTGCTCTGGAAGCACTGGCCATGATCTGCAAGAGTCTGGTTCAATTGGAGATTGGCGAGTTTGCCGTGGCGCGGTTTGGTCAACAAATGGATCTTGTGCATGGGTTTGAAATGCCCTTCACGGATGCCAATGGTGCTCGCATCATGTCCGAGTTTACCTTTGATCAAGACAAGACCAACATGCTACAGACACTCGAGATGACTTCGGCGTTGCTGGACCAAGCAGCCATGCGTCAGAGTTCAGCGTCCCACTCCAAACAGCAACTCACGCAGATTGTGTTCATTTTGTCAGATGGGCGCTTTGACTCGGACAAACGCGGTCAAATGGAGCAAATCATCCAGAAATGCCTGGCAAAGCAACAATTGATTGTACTCATGGTCTTGGACGCCAATGCCGACAAGGGATCATCGATTCTGGACACCAAGACGGTTCAGTTTGATGCCAAAGGCAAAATCCAGATGGTGCCGTATCTGGACAAGTACCCGTTCCCATTCTACGTGTTGCTTCAAGATGTCAAGCTGCTCCCAGAGATCCTGAGTGACTCGCTTCGTCAATGGTTTGAACTGTTGAGCAGTCAGAATTAAAAGAGTGGACTTTCCACGTGATAGATAGAGTTGCATGGAGCATGGAAGGATGCATGTGAGAAGAATAGATCTCGATTGCTGCATATGTCAATAGCTTTGTGCATCACCAACCAACGTGCCTGCCTTGGCAGTAGTGCTCCATCCATCCACGAGTGATCCATCCACCAACTATGGTTGCGCATTCAGAGTAGGAACTCCGCAACTGTGCATTCTTTCGAGCAGTTTCAGGTTGTCTTGAAGCGACACTTTGGGCGGGGGCAGATAGAGGCGTTCAACATGGTGCTAAGCGACTCCTGGTCTGGGGCCGACTCTCTGAATCCGTTACGTTGCGCATGCAGAGTGCAGATTGCATCATGTCGCTGCTCCCCTCAGACAGAGGGTCGCCAACGAACAGAAGTACAATTACCATTAACCCCGCAAGCCGCCACCCAACATGTACGACGCAGCGCAACCTTGGATGCTGGCAGTGCTGCTGCTGGCGGGACATTTTCATCTTGTGAAGCCTTCGTGGTCCTCGTCGGGTCTTTCTTCGTCCTTTGGGTGGACGTCTGGTGGCACCGGCGACGATTCCATCAGCTTTGAGCTCGCGCCCAGCACGTCGATGAACGTGTATGGGACTCACCGCAGCTTTGAATTGTGTTTCTCCCGACTTTGTGAAGTGGAAGCAGGTTTCCTTCGGGTGTTTCTTGACGAGTTTGATGTCCTGGGACCAACCAACTTCTCCCAGTCTTTTCTGTTTGCAAACACCATCAGTTGAGTACCGTTGATGATTTGGGCATGAAGGCATAGAAGAAGAGGAGTATGATTGAGCTCATCGTGGTTGTGACGATGCTTTGATAGACTTTAGTGCCCCTGTGTGGCACCGCAGCGGCGAAGGCATTGCATACATCTCCAGCGACCTGTCGGCCATGGATTCCCAGAATGGCTCGACACCAACGCCGTGGGTTCCTTTCACAAACTCGACCGAGTTGTTGCAGACCCAGTGGAACACCACCACCAGCACCGTGATTGTTCAATTCGAAGTGAGCCACGTCTGGAACGAGGAGATGATGTCGGTGAGCGAGCTGGTGCCTCCAGAGTTTGATTTCAATGCAATGGACACCATCTACTTTGGATCGGCTGGTCCACCTCCGGTCGTCGCCATGCGAATCAATTTCAACATCCAGAGAACCAACCTTCACGACGCATTTGCTGCGCTGGGCATAGGAATGTTCATTGCAGCGTTCTCCAATCAACTCATGCTTGACACGACCAGCACGATGGTTTCGAAGTAGATCAATGCGGGGCACCGCCGAATCCTGCGAAGAATTCAAATACAACAACGAGAGTTGCCCCGTTTTGGTGCCGTCAAATGTTGCAACGGTTGCGGGGATCTGCAAGTACATATCGTCACCGAAAAGATGCGTTGCACGTCCGAAAGAAGCCCCAGTGCCATTGATTCGGCCTGGCAAGTGTACTTTGATGTGTTTTTCTCCTCGCTGTCCACTGAAAGCGATGGGCTGACCCCAGTGGCGTCGCTGGTGGACACCTCCAGTAGTTCCCCCTCCAGTGCGACAAATGGATCCCATGCTCCAACCAAGTTGGTGGTTCTACCAAGAGGAGTATTTGGGCTATGTTGGGATGAGACCTGCTCCTCGGGCGGTCTTCGAGTTGCCATGAACGAATTCAAGATCACCGACACTCTACCTCTCAGCGTGACTCGCAGCTCCTCTGCATTTGGGTTCCGTCCGCCGATGAAGCAGATACAGCAAGGCATTGAAGTACTGCATGCCTCTTGTCAAGCCTTTGTTCCGGTCGCAGACGACTTTATCATTCCATTTCCAGTGGAAAACGATTCCACTTTGCACGTGGACCCAAAACTGACGATCTCGGTGAACCAGTTTCTACAAAAAGAACCTGTCAATGCGTCGTCCGCCACAAGTCCCTTGGATGTGAGGGCAGGTGGCATCAAGTTTCGACAATTGGCAGCACTTGTCCAACGGAGATGCACGATTGGAGTTGTCGTTTGCGGTTGGTGCTCTTGCTGGGGACATTTACGACCAACCAGGAGTTACCTCGCGATTGATGAATTCACGATGGAGAGTCTCGACAGTCACCGACGGCTGTTCTGGGATGGTGTACGATCGTGTTTCACTGGAGAATGGCACGTTTGTTTTGGTGCTGCCCCACAAAGCGGTCGCCGATGGAGATCAACAGGTCGCCGTGTCCATTCAATGGGAACAAGTTCCTAGTGATGGCGAGTTTATTTGCCGTGTGGCGTTGCCCAACTTTACCAACTCGTTCGTGTATGGCGCCATCTTGAATCCCGTGGTGCGCACCAACAATCGACACCCCTGGCGCAAGTCCAAGAGTACCAGTGGTCTCACTGCGTCGCAATGCTTGTTCTCACGGGTCTGATGGTGCTGTCAACTGCCATGACTTGGCTCCACGAGTTGCCTTATTCGTTGGACCTTTCAAAGCTGGTGCCATGAGGTTGGCCAAGCACGCAGCAGGGCAGGGGAGCAATATCTCTGGAAACAGGCCTGAAGGTGCTGAAGGTGAACCGCTTTCGTGCGTTTTATTCCTTCAATTCACTTCATTTTCCGTGTTGAAGCGAGCTTTCGATGAGTCGCAGACCAGTCACTTCCTTCCCCTGCGCCTACACAACACTTTTTGATTTGCTTGTTCTCAGTCCTTACAATTGCACGATCGCGATCTCTCTAGCAGCCAAGAAACCTCGACGCAATCCTGGACGCACTTCCACGGAAGGATTGACATGGCGCACCCACCACAGTCATTCTTCAATCTGGGTTTGCACAGCAATCCTAGCACCAAGTCAATCCAATCCATACGCAGCCATCAGCACCCAGAGACTCTGCCATGTTTTGTTGGATACCGTTGATCGCGATGTCGCATTGCTGCAACATACATCAGGTTGAAGGCGGCCAACATCGTTTGTGACAAAAGACCTCAGAATTGGTGCTAGTGTAAGTACGTTGGATGACCGAAACCATCTGGATTTGGATCCGTAGCCTAAAGAAGCAATCTCGGCACTTCTCCATACGTCACACACAACACCTTCTCGCGCGCCGTCCACCTTCGCTTTTGAGGCCAGTATGGTTTGGTTGATTGCTCCAGTTGCGTGAGAAGGAAGGTGAGGTAGGTGCCAGTAGCAACGGCATGGCATCCACTTTGTCAAAGACGCGCCAGGTCTATGAGCCACCTCAATTGCCCAAACGACCTCTGATCTCAGATCGCGGCACATGATTTGGAACTTGGTTTAGGTGACGGCAGAGACAGCCTCATGGTGCCAAACTTGCCTCATTGGGGTGGGGAGTGGTGACCTGATTCTTGAAGACAAAAGGCGCAACAACAACAGTACAGCCCGCTCTTTGGTTTGGATGAATCTCGTGAGTCACAGCCTTCAAATCAAGTCCAGCAAATGATCCAGGCACAAGCCATGTGGCAAAGTGTTTGTTTGAGTGCAACAAGAGCAGTGCCGTTACTCACCGCTTCATAGACAGACCAACGCGGCGTCTTTGACGACTTTTGTCCTGCCTCCTCACCTCGAAGGGCTCAAGAAAAAGGACACCACAAATCGTCAGCTCAAGGTTTTTGACGGTGCAGCAGACCAGGGTCACCGCTGTCGATCTGATCTCGGTGCAGGCCATGGTCGGGGGGAGGGAGGGAGGATGGCAAACCCTTTGCAGTGTTTTTTTATGACAGAACAAGAAGAAGAAGAAGATGATGATGATGAAGAGACTTGTAGCTTGTCCTCGCAACATGCAGCGGAGTGGTCCAGACATACGCAGTAGTTGACACCACACTTCTCTTGCTTGCATCGCTTTGCCAAAGATGAAGACAGCAAGAAGAAAGAAGAAGGAAAAGCACAGGCTGTAGAGGCCATTACGCATGCTGGATGACTTGCGTCCAGGCTCTGCACTGCCATGTGGGATGCCAGTCATTTTCTTTGACCGTTGTGTTTGGGTTTGAACCCTTCTACCTATGCAACTCTCCATTGTGCTGGGCACCAAGTTGGCCATTTCTCTTCTTCCCAGCTTTGCCGCACAAAGCTACAGGACAGACCATCCGCCACCACCATCTTCGGATCGCGCGCACGTTGACGGTTCCCCCCCACAAACGGAGTATCTACAACAGACTCGTAACCATGGTCTGTGTGCGAGCATTGGTGACTTTGTCCGCGTTCATTGCTACGCAATTTGCGTTGGTGCAAGCCGAAGACTTGCATGATTCGCCCTATGTGCCAAAGGAAGGTGATGGTGTGATCCCATTGAAAGACAATGCCATGATCCGTGGCGATCGCAAGAAAAGCAACACCATCCAGTACTTGACCACCGACGAAAACGGCACTAAGATCATGATGCAGGGCAACAAAGTGATTGGTGAAGTGGCGCAACTCGAAGAAGCCTACAGCGACAGCGAAATCAACGATTTTGGCTTTTTTGAACGGCAGTTTGGTGCATTCACCAAGAACAGCGATGAAATCGCCAACAAATACCGCCGTGGCCAAGTGGCCCACGCGCCCTGGCCAGGTGGGTACTGGCCCATGTCGGACGATGGCATCAACGTGCGTTGGGGCGAAGGGCCTAGTGCGTCGGAGAAATACGCCAGTGCCGCGGGGATCAATGTGAAAACGTTCATGGACGGCATCTCCAAGCTTTCGGGTGTGGACTCGATGAGCGATTACAAAGAGTGCCGCAAGAAAAGCGATTGTACCTCCAATGCCGACGACGAAGAAATGGCGTGTGGCATTCGTGCGGGCCAATCCAAGGGTTACTGCATTGAGACCTGGCAAGGCATGTGCGATGGGTGGGCCCCGGCGGCCGTGCTGGAGAAAGAACCAAAGTGCCCCGTCACCATTGGTGACGTGACTTTCCAACCCAAAGACATCAAGGCGTTGATCACCCAAGTATACCATTCCTCCACGATCGGCACGGTCTACGCTGGCCTGAGTTACACCGGCAACGACGACGGTGTGGACGACGACAAATTGGATCGTTTTGGTCGCTACAAGAATCCAAAGCACCGAGACATGTCCCCGGCTGCATTCCACATCCTATGTGCCAACATGATCGGCAAATTGAAAAAGCCCTTCTTGATCGATGCAGATGCTGGCGTTCAGATCTGGAACCAGCCCGTGTACAGCTACAACTTTGCCGAGATCACCGACATGGACCCCAGCGATGCCATGAATAAGTTTTTTAACTGGCCGTCGTACAAGATCCTCAACAAAAACGCCAAGAAGATCCAGTACGTTCGCAACGAATTCAAGTATGTGGGCGAAGGATATGAGGATGGCTACTTGTCGGGTTCCAAGTTGAACGATTACTTGACCGACGAGACGTACGAGTATGTGTTGGAATTGGATGACAAGAACACCATCATTGGTGGTGAATGGGTCAAAGATTCGCGCTACAAGGACCATCCTGATTTCGCGTGGGCTGTCTGGGATACTCCCAAGAAGGGCTTTGTGACCGAAGAGTCCAATGTCAGCTACGATTTCGTCAAGGTGTTGATTTTCTTGTCCTCTGTCGACGATTGTTAAAGGCAGCTTTTGACTTCTTCTTCTTCTATTGAATCAATAAAAGAGTCTTCGAATGTTGTGCGTATCTATTGATTGATTGTTATTGTTGCTGCTGTCGCTCGCTGGTGATTGACATGATGACAGGTTGACGATTGAAGCTGCTAACTCGGTAGAAGAAGGATGCTGAACGCTGACGTATTGGTCATGACAGACTTGCAGATCAATTGATCCAGCAACCAACCAATCCGCTCAAATAATGAACACATCTGATGGAGTAATCAATTGTATTTGGTGCTGGCATCTGTAATGACGAAAATTTCCGCCACCAGCTACCAGCTGTTGACATTGGGTTGATGGGATTGTTGAAGTCGTCGTTCAAAAAACTCCAACAGAACCCTCGAGCGTTGATGATCCAATGAGATCCTTCGAGTGGTGCCTTTGGCCCATTTCTGACAGCAACTGTGATCAACTGTGTGACAGCTTGTTCGGTTGCGCACTGCAGGCGTCAATGCACAAAGCTGGTTTTTCGTGCGTTTTGGACATGAGGGGCGAAGGTTATGGAGTCCAAAACGACAACAAACCATGAGGGTTTGCACTGGCTTGGCCTTGTGACACGGGGAACTAATCAAAAATATCGGCTTGCAGTCTTGGCCCAACGCCGTCTTCTCTTGAGCATGCTTTGGGTTTCTCGTGTTGCGTCATTTGATCATGACGCCTGAAGGCATACAGGAAGGCGTGTGACAGCAACCTCCTGCATCGAAGTCGGTATTGCACGTGAAAATTCTTGACCAACAGCACCTGGAAGAATGCCATCATCATTTTCATTCTGACCATGAAGTGCCAAGCTGAAATCGAATCCGAATACCGCTTCAACACCGATCAGCGATTTGCTGCAGCAGCGCTATGCGCATCGAGATCATCTCTGCCTGCCCCTGGGTCAGAGAAACCCACACCGGACGGTATAGGCTTCAAAACCAGCGGCATTGCTTTGGTCTTTAGTACGCTTCTCGTGCTCGGTATATTCAATCTCTCCCTGAACGCATTTGAAGCTGTTACAACCGAGAAGACTCTTCTCAGAAAGCAAACTCCCGTCAGAAACCAGAACCACTCGAGCCGGGATCGCGTTGTAGCACCACCTCTGCAGACACATGATGCGAATCTGTTTTCAGGAATGACGTCTTGGCTGTTGCCGGACAACAGGAAAGCTGACGACAAACAGTGTGCAACTGTCAATACTTGGCTGGCGGCACGGAGACAGTGGCCGATCGACACCCATCCATTGGACGAGTTGGATCGTGTGTTGCTGGAAGAGATCCCGTCGCAGAATGGCTTGTTGTTGCATCAGACGTGGAAGACAACGTGCATTCCGAGCGCGAAGAACGAGGCAGTGAAGTCGTGGTTGGAGAAAGACGCCAATATCCGGATTGTGTTTTGGGAAGACGAGGGTATGGACACGTGGGTGCGAGTGCATTTTGCCAACACGGACGTGGAGCGGTTGTGGGATCTGTTTGGCGGTGATAAGCTCACTGGTGTGAAACGCGCCGACTTCTTCCGGTTGTTGACGATGTTTTACTACGCGGGTCTGTACATGGACCTTGATGTGATGGCGTTGCGTTCGTGGCAGCCGTTGTTGGCCGAGTTCGAGGCACTGGTGGCGTGGGAGCCTGATTGGGCGATGGAGAAGTATGGTTGGGTGCCGGGTGAGCCGAAGACGCATCTGTTGGTTGGTTTATTGGCTGCATCTCGGCGTTTCCACCCGTTCTTTGAGTACGCTTTGCTTCATGTGATCGACATGTCCCTGGACGATCCGGTGTACGCTCAAGGGTGTCATCCGGTGGACTGTACTGGACCAAAGGCAGTGGCGGGTGCGTTTGCGGCTTACACGGGTGTGTGTCACGACAAGAGTTTGCATGACTTGGAGAATCGTTTGATCAACACGGAGTGCGACGAGTGTTTTGCGAATCATTTGGGCGGCTGCACGTGGTGCGACAAGAATGCAACGCTCACGTGTACGCCTATTGAAGAGCTGGTTCCAAAAGATCGATTGGTCTTGCCACGTGAATATCTGCTGTAGTACACATTAGGTTGGCTCGCTGTAAACGTGGCACATTTCCACACCAAAGCATATTGAGGTGTGCCGCTGACCGAAAAAACGGTGCAATTGCCTCATTTTTGTCCAGATTTGACAGCATGCCTCGATGACAAAGGGCAGAATCAAGGTGTCATTCGACGTGGCACGGCAAGCTAATGAAAATACGTGTCAAGGGCCGTCTACCGTGTGATCTCAGTGACGGCAACAGTGCAATGGGATGGCCATCTTCCTCTCCATTTACAGCAGAATCCATCTTTTGCCATGGAGATGAAGTGCCACGTCGACTTGGAATCTGAGGATCGAATGCGCTCGGCCCCGTGTGACCAATCCGTCGGTGAACACGGAGGGAGAGCATCCGGTGCACCACCATCCAATACCAGTGAAGATCATGCGATTAACCAGACCAAGTTGCTGGACCAACGCTCTCGACTCGGTGGCATCGCTTCCATCTTGGCTGCAGTGACTGTGCTGGGACTCTTGAACCTCGCGTTGACCTCATTCGAAACCACCGAAATGTGGAACACTAAGCTCAAGCATGAACCCCAATTGCATCTCGAGACACACAGCAGCCAAGGCTCGCCCATGATGCTTGCATGGTTACACCAAGACAAAGCCAACGAGACCAACAAGTGCAAGAACGTCAGTTCGTGGCTTGCAGACAAGCGACAGTGGTCAGTTGATGTGCAGGACGCGGCACCTCTGGATGAGTTAGATCGTTTGCTGCTTGAAGAAGTCCCGTTGAAGAACGGGCTGGTATTGCATCAGACCTGGAAGACGACGTGTATCCCCAGCGTGAAGAATGCATCTGTCGAGTCGTGGTTGGAGAAAGATGCAAGTATCCGGATCGTGTTTTGGGAAGACAAGAGCATGGATGCTTGGGTCCGCGTCCACTTCACAAACACGGACGTGGAGCGTTTGTGGGATATGTTTGGTGATACAGGCTTCTCAGGTGTGAAGCGCGCCGACTTCTTTCGATTGCTGGTGCTCTTCTACTACGGAGGGTTGTACATGGATCTCGATGTGATGGCGTTGCGTTCGTGGCAGCCACTGTTGGATGAGTATGAAGCGTTGGTTGCGTGGGAGCCTGACTGGGCAATGCAGAGATTTGGGTGGGTTGAGGGACAACCAAAGAACCTGATGCTGGTCGGTGTGCTTGGCGCTTCACGTCGTTTCCACCCATTCTTCGAATATGCGTTACTGCACGTTATTGACGGGTTGATCCATGCCCCCACTGAAGCTCAGGCGTGTAATCCAGTGGATTGCACAGGACCAAAACCTGTGGCAACTGCATTTAACAAATACACCGCGCTGTGTCACGACATAACTCTGCGGGATTTGGAGAATCATCTGATCAACTCGGAGTGCGACGAGTGTTTTGCGAACCATTTGGGTGGGTGCACCTGGTGCGAGAACACGAATACTGGATCTTGTACACCAATCGAAGAGCTTGTTCCACACGATCGTTTGATCATGCCTGATGCTTTTCTTCTCAGTAGGTCAGTTAGGAATGCAGAAAGAGCATAGAGTGAGGAATTGTGTAGTAGATCAGGTGAAAATACACAAGGCGAGGCGGCGAGCAATGGCCCTGGCAAAGTGGGACTGCTGTTCTTCCGAAGCCGCAAAGGCAAAACAAATAGTGAGCATTGGTACAGTTGCTTCTGCCAGATCCTGGGGATCCAACACTTGACAAAGCCGTGCCTTGCACGATGAAGCTCCTTGAGAGGAAGAAGTGAAAATGCAAAGTGGTTATACTCGAGAAGGAGTTCACATCGGACAGATAAATGGATTGCACAGATAATAAACACCTTAAAGCAAACATAAACAACAATAAAGGATCATACCATAGTACAAAAGGAATCGAAACACACCAAATCTGTATAAAACTACAGGAATGAATCAAATGAAAGGAGCAAAGCATTCTTGTGCAGTCATTATCCCCTCAGAACTGGCAAAAACCAAATCACAACCGAGATACCTCAGAACTGCCCCGATGGAGAGACTGAACCACCAAGAACACGAATCGAAATGGATTAGAATACCCCGATTCGGGAATCACCGAGACAGCAATGAAATCCGCCGGAGCAGTGAGATGACATGCGCATCTTGCCCAATCAGCGGTTACATTTCCCCGCGTAATCACACTATGCGAGTTCGACGATTCTTCTGCAAGATCGCTTCACACCCGCATCATTCAGCGTCGCCAAGTGCCCAATTGTTTGGAAGATCCCCAAATGCGAAGTGCATGTAATCGGCGTGATAATGCGAAGCCCCGCTAGGCATCTCAATGCGATCCCAGAAGCTCGTATAATGGGACCTTAGTGGAGATCCCACTACAGACAAACACTGTCTGTTGCCTTGAGGAAGCGGTTGCAACAAGCAAAGAGCGACGGCGCTCTTCTGACCATTGCATATTAATATGCAATGGTTATAGTTGGGGATTTCTCAACCGCCCAATGGTGTGGCACACACTAAGGATAAAGATCCCAAAATACATGCAATGTAACGAACACTGTATAAGGTGTGCACACAAAAGTGTAATGTGGGGTGAACCACATGTAATAGGACAAAACCCATTATATCATGCCCGAGAGTGAAGACAATCGCTCAGTGGACCTCGTCGTCGTCGTTGTGTGGACCCTCATCCGAGTCCAACTCGTAATCGACGAGCATGTCATCCTGTTCTCCAACCAGGATTGAGGGTTTTTCCTCAAAGGCATCTGCCTTGGCGTCAGCTCATCTTGGCCATGTCGATTGTCGTCACCGCTGTCTGCCCGTTACCGTTGCCAAGTTGGCAAGTGTACCGTAGGCGTGTGCCAAGAATAGCAAACACCAAAAGGTCGCGGTAAACCGAGGATCTCGGTCGGATACCAAATCGTCGGGCATGACGTGTAAACGGAACACATGCTCGACAAAAATCCGAGCCGATTGTTGAGCGGTGACGGTCGATTTGACTGCAGCAAAATGAACCATTTTGCTGAGTCGATCAACGAAGGCAAGGACTCCAGACTTGCCTTGGTCTTCTGGCAGACCAAAGACAAAGTCCATGGAAACGGACTTCCAATACTCTCGGGGAACCGGAGTGGTTGCAGCGGAGCCATGCTGAAGGGAGCAGGCTTTACGCGCTGACAAACTTCGCAAGTTCGGCAATACTTGCGCACGAACTTGTACTGGTTTGGCCAGTAAAAGTCTTGAGAGACTTTGAGAAACGTTTTCTCACGACCAAAGTGTCCTGCGGTGGGAGAGTCATGATAATCGTATGAAATCCGCAGCTTGAGCTGATTGTCCTCGGGGACAATGATGCGATAAACGTCGTCGTGCTCAACACGACAGTAGAGCAAGCCATCGTGGAGGCTATAACGCGACAAGCGCGATCGTAATCGATCCGAAAGCTTGGACGTGTCAATCGATGCAGTCGGTTGGGACAAATGCTTGATCAGCTTCTGGCAATCACCATCGTGTGCGTAAGCAGCACCAATGTCATCTCCAATGATGACCGTGGCGAAGACGTCACCAGATTAACGTCTGCGTCAACAACTTCTGGATCAGTTGGAGACTGTTTCAAGTCTGGTCGACGCGAGAGCGCATCAGCGACCACGTTGAGCCTGCCAGGCTTGTACTCAACGGAGAAATTGTACTCCACAAAGTATGACAGCCAACGGGCCATTCTTTGAGACAAATGCGGTGTCTTCACGGCAGTGCGCAGCGACGCATGATCTGTATAGACCACGAATGGTTTGCTACCCAAGAGATAGACACGGAATTTCGTGAGAGCATACTTCATCGACAGTAGCTCATTATCATGAACAGGGTAGTTCCGTTCAGCTGGTTTCAGCTGTCTCGACTGATACGAGATCACACGATCTCGACCTTCATCGTCCTGCTGCATGAGTGCACATCCGATTGTAAAATCGGACGCGTAGCAAACGACGTGAAATGGGCGAGAGTGGTCGGCGATCATCAAGATCGTAGCCTCGGTCAAGCTCTTCTTAACCGCCTCAAATGCCGATTGGCATTCGGGTGACAAAACCCATTGTTGCTCTTTACGCAAGAGCTGAATCAGGGACAACACCCGCATAATTCTTTGCGCACTTGTGTAAGTACGTCGACAATCCAAGGAATTGTCGGAGTTGCTTGTCGTTTTGCGGCACAGGCCAGTCAACAATGGCCTTGACGTTCTCAGGATCACAACGAACACCGTTGCGACCGACAAAGTCGCCAAGAACAGGTATCTCTGGGGCACCAAAGATACACTTCTTGATGTTTGGATAGAGCTCGAGAGCACATGCCGTAAGTGCTCTCGATGTTCTTCGACATCGGTCTTGCCATCACGAGCTCGACTGTGAATGAACACATCATCGAAATAGCTCGGTGGGAATTCTCGCACAGGTCTCAACAAGTGTGTGACACAACGATTGAAAGTTGCAGGAGCATTTTTCAAGCTCTGTGGCATCACTAACCATTCCCACAACATTCCACTTGGAGTACTGACGGCTGTCAACGGGATATCGCTTTCCCGCATCAAGATCTGATAGAACCCAACTCTCAGATCGATGGTGCAGCACATCCTTTTTTGGGATCGGCGTTCCGTTCAACTTGTTGAACGCGTGCACTATGCGCCATCCGCCAGTCGACTTCTTCACACAGAAAGTCAGGCTAGAGTGCGGGGACTTTGACTCTCGCACTTGGCCAGCGAGTCTTCTCTTCTCGAAGAACTCGTCAATTGTTCTTGTGGCAAGACCACTGCCTTGTGACACAATACTCTGTGCAGGCACCAAGTCAGTCTCATGACGTGTGCCTTTGTCTTTGGCAATTCCGGAGGAACGTCATCCGGAAAGACGTCGTCGAACTCTTTCAGGAGTTCAAAGTACGGTGAGTACTATTCCAACGAGTCCCATCCTTGTGACTCGAAGCGGTGGATCTTTGTATCCATCTCATGATGTTCATCATGCACTGGGCCGTGACCCTGAACGGTCGCAGTGCCGAGATGGTGACAGGGTCGCACATCGATCGACGCGTGTGCGCGCTCATCTCTCAGGCGATTGTGATCAGGCACAATCACGCAGATCTGTTCGAGATCTCCTCGTTTCAGATCTCTGAGGAACTGCCGCACGCCCATGCGTGGCAGTGCTGTCAATTCACTGACAAACCGTGGAGGGTTTTGGACCGTGACCAAACGGTCCTCGACGTGGGTGGTCTGGCCCACTTGGGTGATGAAATTGCAACGTATTCATTAGATGCAGAGCATCTCATCGTATGAAACGACTGCAAAACAGCACGTTTCAGCGCGCGGGGTGAGCGCACGCGACGACCTCCAATCGTCCTCGCTTTGAGGCGTGTGTCAGGCGATGACACCGGCTCACGAACAACATCGTGCTCACATTGTCTTGTAGTAGATTTTAAAAGTGACAACAAAAATCCACTTTCAACAAGAAATAATAGCAAAACTTGTTCTTGTATCCAGAGAGAGTTCAATTTAATCACACAATAGAGGCAATTCCTCCCGTGATCTGACGTCACTCCTCGGCTTTTTGAATGGCAGTTG